>PVKN010008364.1:0-18729 GCA_004027915.1 Capromys pilorides
AGTCAGTTTTGTTATTGGTGTCTCTCATTGAAAAGGAAGATCTGTGCTAATGTTGATGGGAGAAAATTTTATGTCTACATCTTGTACCCTAAGAAACTACTTTAAAGATAACACCACGCAATATGTTAGCTATTGCTATCCTCCTGTTATATTGTTATGAAATTAAGAAAAAAATATAAATGAAGAATGGATAGGTGCCCTGAATGCCTGCATAGACTTTTAAGGGCCCTACTTTGATAGTGAGTAGTCATTTGGGTCAATGATTATCCCAAATTTTCTTTAACATAAGGATTGTTCAGTGACACGGGTCCTGTCTGGCAAGCATAAGGTCCTGAGTTTGATTCCTGGTATCCCCACAAAAAATAAAAATAAAAATAGAAATAAAAAAGTGCTCAACAATGTGATCAATTTTCTGAGAGCTTGGGTACAAATCCCCATCTTACCACTTCCTGTATTTAAATAACCTTGGGTAAATGACTGGCTTCTCTGAGCTTCGGTTTCCTCATCCACAGCACCTACTTCACGGGGTAGGCATGAGCATTAATGGAAGAAAGGGGCTTAAGTGATTCAGGTCTTCAATGAAGAAGAAGAGAAGCGTGTGAAATATATTAGAAAGGCCGGTTGAAAGAGGATTAAAAATAGTTTCAGCGCTGACAGGGCAGAGTTTCTGCTACCCATAAACTTCACTTCTACAAAATGGTTCATTTTCCAACACAACCAAATAAATAAAGCACGTCTGTGGAACAATAAAAGGCATTTTGACGTCCCAAATCAAACACTGCATCTCATTCCACGCATGTCTTGGCTTACTGTGTTTTCCTTTGTGTGAAAGCTTATGATTTCCCAAGGCCCTGACAAAGAAATGCCAGAAGAAATTACTCAACAGTTCCGCAAACGCAGCAGCCCCCTGGAGAAGGCTTCATCCCTCTTATTACGCTGCTCAACCGGGCAGTGTTCAATCGCCATCCAACATGAATGGCCTGGTGATCATAAACAGAGAGGAGAGCCAGCTCCTTAAGTCATACTGAGAAATGTAAGACTAACTTGGTAAGAGATGGTGGCTTCCTGCTTCCTCAGGAAGCTGTGCAGGGATGCCCTAGGTCATGGTGGATGCTGCCTATTTTCAGGAAGCAGGAGCACCCTGAGAGGAAGGGGTGGGTGGCATTGATCATCTCACACAAGGAGATGAGCCATTGTTAATGGACACCTCCTAGTGGTGCCTGTGCCTGACCTCCTTCTGATGTGGGTGGATACAGCTAGCATTTACTGGGGATTTAATTTGTGGCAGGCACTGCGCTATGTCCTTTGATTTGGTTATTTAGGAATCAATGATACTCCTAGGAGGTGTAAATTATCCTACCCATTTGTCAGATGCAGAAACCTCAGACTGTTCCACTGAGCCACTGACTTCAGGCTACATCTTTGAAAAGTGTCAGACAGTTTTTAAGCTCAAGGAAAGGGGCATATGTTGAGTCCATGTTTGTACATCCTGAACTCTTCCCCCTATGGACAGCCGCTGCACCTCTGGTGAGCCACGTGTTGGCTAAGTGGCCCTCCATACTCGAGGCAGGAGTTCATTCATTCATAGGAACAAATGATGCGGTTCAAGATCCAGATGGGCTCGCAAAAGCCACACACTGGGTCTCAGGCAGCAAGAGAAGCACTTAACAGAAAGGATATCAAAAGATAGAACTGAGCCACAGAGACTTAGTTGACCCGAGCTTTAGAGAAATGTAAGTACAAAGGTCGGTAGGTGGGGGAAATAAAAGAAAATCAAAGCCAGCAGCACACTCAACAGCCTGTGCTAAGATGAGGCTTTGCAAACCCTCACTGCTGAGCCAGTGAAAAGGAGAAGGTCCACAGAGTTAGAGCGACCCACTCCATCTCGCCTCCTGCCCTCTCAGGGCCTTTGGTAGTTCACACCACATGATAAGAAAACTCTTTACTTGAGTATCCTATGTCATTTCTGTCCCATAAAATCAAAAGATACAAACTACTACAAGTACCCTCATTGGTCACCCTACTGGAAAAACATCACTGACCTTTCTAGTTTCAGACCACACAAATAACTTGGCTTAGAGATATTAAGATAAAGTTCCACAGAGGGCACAACACATGGACTTCAACTTGGGTCTATGCGCTACTTTTATTTTCTCAAACCACCACAGAAAAACAGAGGGCTGTACACGGTGTCACAATTATTGTTTCCCTGTATTCTCTAAGATAATTTTTTTTTCATGGTAGTTTTTGGGGAGGTGGCAGTGACTGTGTCAGATGACTCAAGCACACACGGGGATGATCTTCAGACATCCTCCTCCCCTCACTGAGATGCAGCTCTTCAACATGTGAGATCAGAGCAAAAGACAATGCTGCAAAGTACTTGACAAAATGTTCTGCTACGTAATCCTGTTTTTCTTAAGGATGGGTATAATTTTGATAATACAGTAAGACTTGTCTTTTTCCTCCCATGCTAACTTATTAGTCAGAGGCTAGGAGTAAAGAGCTATTATTGAGATGTAGCACCCTGAGGGGGTGAAGGGAGGGGCTTGAAACAGGGACCCTGAAAAGCTCAAAACACAAGATGAGGGATTTGGAGGCCTGCGATAGAAAATACAGGGAAATGGGAGGACCGTGCTTCTAAATACCTCTTTATATTTGCACAGCGCAGTCTGTAATGCGCTTGCAGACAAGTCTCATTAAACACTGTAATGTTCTCTGACAAGCGAGAAGCACGGATATTATTCTCATCAAATAGATGCGAACATTAAGACTCTGCACAGAACAAAAGTGGCTCGGCAAAGTCAGAATTGTGCAACAAATTAGTGCACAGCAGAGCGAGGTCTTCATACGCTTCGCTCATTGGCTATCCTGCAATGCTATGAAATCTCAAGCACAAGTAAATCAAATGTTATTAAAACCAGTACTTTTCTAAAAAGTTTTTTAAAATCATTTATTTGTTTATTTATGTAGTAGAGTCTTGCTACTCAGCTCAGACTGATTGTGACCCTCCTGTCTCAGCTTCCCCAGTGTTGGGATTGTAGGCATGGGCCACCACACTCTATTTTGGTGGCCAACACAGCACGGGGCCAGCATGGCGTGTGGTACCAGTGATCGAACCTGGGACTTTGCAATTGCGAGGCAGGCACTGAGACTGCTGAGCTACCTCTCTACCCATAAAACCAGTACTCTTAAGAGCTAGGGGAAAAGAAGAGTAGGAGAAAACACTGGAAACATAACAGGTAGCAGCAGGAGCTTCAGTCCCTGCACTGCCATCCATGCACTGGGGTCTTGGCTATGGCTCTGTCCCCCCCATGGCCCTTTGCCCTGTGAGCTGTGCTTAAAATAAGATCAGAACCTAAACATAGACAAAGATGGAGCAACACTGGTCATCTTGATAAAAGACCCTGACTTGGATACTTCGATTCTATATAGAAGCCAAACGCTAGACTTGACGTCTCTGCTTTCTTTTCTTTATCTCTTAAGTCACCCCCCGGAATGCCAGCCTTTAACGTATCACAAGAAGTGCTAAGCTGTCTCCACTTCATGCTCTGCCAAAGCCACAATGCTGCTGCCTGCTAAGCATGAGGACGTGGACCACTTAAATCTCCATTTCATAGGGAAGGGAAGTGAAGCCAAGAGAAGATGCAGTGCATTGTCCAAGGTACTGGAATGGAGACGAGGGACTCTTTTCTGTGACCTCCCTGATGGACTTATTGGCCACTAGGCCATTACTCTGCTACCTCTGCACTCCAAAAAACTGCTGTATATTTTCCTCAGAGCCTGTCTTGGATATGTTAATTTTTAAGATGGTAATAATCACAAATGAAGACACAAATTATTTCTTAAGAGACACTGCTTAGTGAATGCAAACCAATTAGCCCAGCTACGGTTTATTAACCTTCCACCAGGAGATGAAAATCGGCCCACAGAAGCTTATCCAGCTGGGTATAGCTGCTAAGGAGAACAGGGTAGGAGGTGTGTGAGAACCCCGGAGTCTTAGACACCTGGGCAACATAGTGAGATCCCACCTCAAAAGATTAAGAGAAGAAAAAAGTTCACCAGAGGGGAAGCAGATGGCTCTGAAAATGGTCCTTTGACTTTTATTCTGGTGAAAGGAAAGCAAGGCTGCCTATGCGGAAGGGTCCCCCCGGGGTCTTGGCATCCTGTTCTTTTGTCAGATTGTTGGTAACCTCAGCATGGACTGATCAAAGGAATCAAACATTTCATGGCAAAAAGAAAACTAGGATAAAGAATCTCCCTGATCCTGCAGCCCACGTCCCCATGAACACGGGTCAACAGAGCCCACCATACTTCTTCATTTTATGATCAGTAGAAATCTCAAATCTCATCCTGTCATTGACGCAATTAAGGAAAAGACTGTCAAAGAAATGAGCTCCTGAAATTCATTGTTACTCACTAAAGGCTATGGAAGAGCATGTGACTTGTTACAATATGTTTACTCCTTTAGGAAAGCAGAAGTTTTCCTCCAATCTCAGCACACAGATCGGCTTTAAGAGTCTTTCTGCCCCAGGATAGTATGTAAAGTAGCACGTCTTTGCTCTACATTGTCGGTTTGGTCCTCCGAGCTAAATTTGTAGCAGTCATTCTTACTGTTATTTTAAGGCTCAACTGTAGCTCTACTTAGCAATGCTTTGGAATTTTCATATTTAAAAAAAAACTGTACATCGTTTACAGTGGTTGTCAATCTTTACTGCATATCAGAATTCCCAGGAGTTCATAGAACACAAAGCTGAGCATGGTGGCACACCAGTGCAGTCCCAGCTACTCAGGAGGCTGAGGTGGGAAGCTCTCAAGTTCAAGGCCAACCTGGGCAACTTATCAACTTAGGCCATATCTCAAAATAAAAGGCAAAGAGCTAAAGGGCTTGGGGTGTAGCTCAGCGGCAGAACACTCATGCAGCACGGCTGAGGGGAGGCCTCAGAGTTTGCATTTCTAACACTTTTCCAAGTGCTTCTGGGGACCCAGCTTGGAGAACTGCTGATCTACCATCTCATTTTAAACTAATTCAAGTCCCTTTTGGAATTGGATAAGGTAAAAATTAAAAGACGATCATTACAGATATGAAATGAAAATCTCTCTCATCGTCCTCTAGGATAGCTGAGCTTTCTGATCTCAGTCCAGAGGATGAGCCGTATCCTTGCTAAATGCGCCCTTATTACATTAGGCTCATCATTCCAATTTGTCTCTCTTGGATCCCAACTTGCTCACCCAAAAAAACTGCCATAAAAAAGAATAGTCAAAAGAGACAGACGCTTACTAAGGGGACCTTCCTGTGACTTTCAGGGAGGCCCCATGAAGCTAGCAAAAGCTCCACACCTCTACACTGGCATTTCTGATGATGAGGCACAAGCAGAAAACAAATTAATTTGTGCTAGCAATAGAAATAGATGAGAAGCGTTTGCTGCAGACGAGACATACTGCTAAATGCGTTATGACCCGACAGCACTCCGTTTTTAAAGAACATGTAAGAGGCAAGCGATATTATCTCCATTTTGGAGAAAACAAGTGCTGAAGAACTTCTGGTATACCAAACCGTATTCCAGGTCCTAGAAACCAAAAGTTAACAAATTCAAAATTCGCATGGGAACAGAATCGGAAAAGCTGACTGCAAGCTGATGTGGTAAGTGCTTTCACAGAGCAGCGAGGCAAAGTGCTTCCCCAGCCACAGGAAATGCACTAACGCACAAGGGAACCATAAAGCCGGAGGAATGCTGACCTCCAAGAAGCTTTTCTCAAAAGCTAAATTTAAATCCTTCACTTTAGCATTCTGGCTTCTCCTCAGGTGAGCTGTCTGATCTCTTAGAGCCTCTGGTTTTTGTTTTCAACTCAAAAAAGTGGGATAGAAAGGTGCCCTCCATGGGGCGTCGGTGTGGACTCCATGTGATCTGTATACGGTAAGGACTCAGCACGTTCAGACTGCCATCATGTCATCCTCAATCACCATCGCCATCATCCTTACACAAAGAAGGTGTGGAGGGTCAGGTTTCATCTCCCAGGAGATCGCTACCTGTGCCACAGGTCTGCTAAGCAGTGTGCTGGGGACAGCACCTGGACACATGGGAGAGAAACTGGACTGAGCAGGGAAGGTGCTGACCTCTGGTCTACTCAGGAAGGTGTTAGAGTTCACCCACAGAAAATTTCCAGAACTTATCTGACCCCCCTGAGTAATCTGAATCTATTCAGAGAGCTGGCCTTTGTACCCCTGTTTCAGCCAGTCACGAATTGAGGGCTGCCCCAAGGGAAAGGGGTACAGTCCAGGCCAAGGAGGCTTCTATCAGTTGAGAATAATTCCTCAGGAACAGACAAACCGTGAGCAGTCAGCAGCCACCCCTCCTGAGAGCTGGTGGAAGAAGCTCTGTGGCCCTGAAATACTGTACCTCAGTACCCACTGCAGGAGGGTTGCCATGATCTTCCCCTTTGGGTGTTTTCCCTCATGGTTACAGAGTAGATGCCACTGATGCTGAACACTGGTGGAGCTTTCTTGCAAAGTAGTCTCCAAGGAGGAAAAACCTTGGGGTCCTTACAGCTAATGGTATGGAGACAGAAAAGATAATGACATCTTCACATAGATCTTACCAGAAAGAATAAGAAGATAGGGAAATGGTGGAATTAAAATCATCAAAGAACCGAGAAAGGGGCAAAGGCTAAGGTAAAAGAACATAAAAAAGGATTAGCATGCAGATGAACTACCAAAACACATTCAGATTTGGTGTACTGCTTGGAAAATCCATGGGAAGTAGTAAATAGCATCTTTTACATGTCTGTGGGCAGTTGAGGTGGTAGAACTCTGGAGGAGATATGGGCATTAGGAAACACATGGCCAAATTCCAAACAGAGCCTTAGAGCTCTCTGCCAGGTGGGCACTGCTACTGTCCTCAGCATCCACGGCAGCCCCAGCCAAGTCTGAGAAGAGCCCAGCTGATCTACGACAAGCCTCTGGCCAAGCCAAAGCTGCAAGAAAGTGGGAGCCCTTCTGCAGTCTGTGCTTGTCCTGCTGACAATATGCTCATCAAAGCACTTAACTCCAATCCATATGGGGTCAAGGAAGCAGATGTTTCATTCATTTTCTCATTTCCAAGGCAAAGAACTGAAGCTTTGGCTTCTGTTTGTTAATCTGAACTGATAACTTGAAACTGCCTAAGGAAGATCTTGTTCCTCATTTCTTTCTTCCTTCCTTCCTTTTTTCTCTTTCTTTTTCTTTCTTTCTTTCTTTTTTGATTTTATTTTTCTTTTCTGGTTTGTGCTAGTGTTCATTTTGCTATCTCAGGACTGTGAGGAAAATTTGTTAAGGAAAAAAAACATTCATTGTCCAAAACACAGACATTTTTATGCAAATCTCAAAGGGGATCTTGTAGGTGTGCAGCTTATAAGAATTGTCCTAGATGGGTCATAGGATACAGAAGCTATGGTCTCCGTTCCCCTCATTGTTGGTTTCCTTGGGGTCTGGCTCTACATAACCTGATGCTGACCAGTTGTGGGGCTTTCCTACAAAGCTGTCCCCAAGGAGGAACGCCTTGAGGTCCTTACAGATAATGGTATGGAGACAGAAAAGACAATCATTAATCACTGTTTTTCAGTAAACAAGCCCCTGTAGCCATCTGAGACAAGAAATTCTCTGATCCGTTTGATTTTTTCATAATCAACCATTTTACTTATTAGGCAAATCATGCTACATTGTCCCAACTCCAATCCCTTTCTCCATAATATATGTAGTAATGACTAGGGCCCTATAGCCTGGGATAGAGTTATACAAGTCCTTTGTTGTTACTGAGTTGGGGAAAGGAAACATATGCAGATCGAATGCCCTAATTAGCATTCAGAGCACACTTTGGTAGTATTTCCAATGTGGACTAAAATAGCCAAAGAGACATACTGAGAATGTAAATATCTACAGCCAGTTTTTGATGAAACAGAAAAACAAACGGGTCCAAGACAATCGCTCCTCGATGCCAAGACCAACACTTTAGACGTGGGACCTGGAGTTATTTATCTGCTCCCAGCCCTCCTGGGGGTACAGCAGGAGGTCTTTATTCCTGTGGTGCTTCCTGAGAAGGTTAACGTCTCTATGCTCCGTGTTTGATGTTGACCAGAGCACCGACTTCAAACGAGGGCTTGGCAGTGATGGGCTCCACAGAACATTCAATCTCAGCCAATTTAAATTCAACAGACCCTCTGTTCTTTGGGGCTTGGCAAGCAGTGATGTTACAACAGTGACAAGGACATCAGTGCTTCCCAGGAATTTAGACATCACCAAATAAATGACTACACAATATGCCAATTCCGGAAGAAACAGCTGCGTGAGGGTCACAGCGGAGGCAGAGGGTAGTTAGCAACTTGCATCACTGGATCAGGTGCTTCTCATAGGAAAGGCTTATTTGGGAACAAGTATTCCCCTTGCTCCCATTCCCCAATTTTTCCAACATGAACCACTTCTCCATGGTGGGAAACACAGTCCAGTGTGACTATGGTTTGATTTCTCTATGAAGCCACAGGAGGACAGGGTTTGCATGGAGAAATAGTCCACTTTTGCTGTAACATGGTCATTATTTCCTAGGACATTGCTGTTGATAAAACTAACATTTTAGTAAAACAGTTGTTTCAACTGGGAAAAAAAGAAGGGAGTAAAGATTAGTCTAGCAATGTATAATCTGCTCTCTTTTACTCATAGAATAAAAGATGTTCTACGTCTGTGCTATTCAACATGGCAGCCACTGGTCACACTGGGTATGTGGCTAGTGAGACTGAAGCATTAAATTTTAAAATCTGGTTATGAGATTCTCAAGGTTCATGGGCCTAAGAAGGAAACCAGAAGCAGAATCACTACCTGGATGAGTCAGCTGTTCCATTGGTCAGACAAAATGCAAGACACCCACAATTAACAGAGAGGTTTAATTGGGATCAGGGCTCTAGAAGTTTCAGTTCATGGCTACCTGGCCCCAAGGCAGAAGGAGCATGGGGAAGGGTGTGGTGGAGCAAAGTCCCTCCCTGGATGGCGTCTGGGGGGTGGGTAGAGTCTGCAAGGGAAACGCCCTCCCAGGCACAGTCCCCAAGACCCACCTCCTGCAAGTGTCTGGCTCAGAACATCAGTGGATACATATAAGACTCCTATGGTCTAGGAGTCTTTCAATCCAGTCAAGGTGTCAATTAAGATTGGCTGCGCCACTTGATTGCTTTTCCTGTAGATCATGAGTAGCGCTAGGAATCCATCTTTCAGAGTCCATTGCCTAGCACAGGACACATCAAGAAGGCTGGCCAGCAGTGGTTTTTCTACTGGAGATAGAAGTAGGGAAATAATATGAGCTTGGCTTCTTCTTTCTCCTTGTTAAAGGAATCATCTCTTGGTGTGTTTGGCTGGCAGCTTTGTTGTATCTCTGATCAATGGACTTCAGAAAGACCAGAGATTTACTCCTAGAAGGCAGTAGATAGCAAGAACAAGCCTCAGGGAAATGCGAGCCTTTGAAGAGAGCAACTGTCTGGAGCACACAGGACGGGTAGGAGAGACACAGCCAGGAAAACCAAATCACGGAGACATCTGCTCTGCTGTGCCAGTGGATTCAGCCTTTGTGTTTTCTAAACAACCCTGTGGTCTGACCCTGGACCCACCTATCTTAAGGAAATGAAAAGAAAATAGATGAGGAGGAAAATGAGAAAAATTACCCAAAGAGCACCGGGAGAGAGCAGAGTTTCCCACACTGCTGGTGAGGACAGTGAGGCCGAGCCTCCAGGAGAGTGAGGGGATGACAGTTGCCTTTGCTCATTTCTTAACAGCCCCAGAGGTATAGGACTGCCTCCCATGTCAGACAGAGAAGGTCCTTGAGCCGAGAAGCCCTGTACACTGACGGCTACTGTGTGCATCCCCAGTTCTGGCTGCAAAAGGCTGAGGCAGAGTTTATCATGGGCCCTTGAGTGAGTTTCACTGAGAGGACAAAGAGAACCACAGAATCATTGCACCAACCACAGGAAGGGTGCCTGAGCAGCTCCTCCCTAGCTGATTGGGCTAGCCTTGAACATAGATGAGTGAAAAGTAATTCTTCCTGATTCTAGTCAAGGGGTGGTTTTTGTTTTGTAGAGAAAGCTTGTAACTTGATAGTGTGATCAAAGATACAAGCATGCTGGGAGGAGAGAGACACATGTGGAGAGATGAGAGTGAAGGTCTCCTCAGAGTTGACCAGGCTCACAGGCCTCGGATCATCCAGGCCCAGGGCCACCCATGGGGAATCTATTTGCATAAAGAACAGCAGTGTCTTCCGGTAATGCAGCAAAGCTCACCAGAAGGGAAGAGTGAGTGGGAGAATACAGGTTTAGGGAAGAAGCCATCAAGGAAAGGCCATAGTTTGAAAGTAGTACTTGCTATTCTAGGCCACTCTAGCTCACTTATCTGTTTTCAGGGGCTTTGAAACTAGGACCAACCTGCGAAAGCCTAGTGCAGAAGGAATGAAGGTATGGGAGCTGGAGGAAGACATACTGTAGTTCAAAGCCCGGCCCTATCTTATTAACCATGTGATCTTGAGCAAGTGCTCCATCCTTCTCATCCTATTTCTTTATCTGTAAATAGTTCTACATCATGGGGACCCTACGGAGAACTCAGTGTAGTGTGTGTGGTGTGTAAAAAGTACTTATTAGGGATAATCACAGCAATGCTTATACAAAGTAAATAATAAGAGCATGTGTCTATGAATACTCAATAGTGGGAGGCTGGCTCTACCCAGAGAGGGGCAGAGATGAGGACACTCTGGGCAGCTTCAGGGTATGGTTGGGGTGGAGGGAAGGACAGGGCAACGGGAAAGGTAGAATTAATAGAGACACTCGGAGAACTGAGTTTCTGAGCATCCAGGCCAGAGCTCTAGGCAACTTTCAACTTCCTGGAGATCCTGAAGGGAGAGGGATCTGATAGCTACAAAGGACAGTGGAGGCAGAATGAAGGAAAGAATGTTTCCTTAAAATTTTTGCTTTACCATCCATGCCGGAGGGCCAGGGCGTTCACAGTCATAGTGGGAATGACTACCTCAGGGCCCGCAGTGTCACTGTCGTCAGAAGCTACACAGCGGTTGTGCCTGAGCACCTTGGCCTGCAGCCCCTGATAAAGCCACAGAGCAAGAAGCAGGAAATTACAAAGGCTGTTGAGAAGTCAGAAACCCGCATTTCCCAGCGAGGGGAAGGAGTCATTAGAGAGCACAAAAGGCGAATGTCTGCTTCCGAGAGAAGAGATTGAATTAAAGAGGACATATAGTTCCCTCAGTATTTTTTATGATTTAAATATATAACATATCTCAAGAGACTTATGTGTTCAGGATTCGATCATCAATGCAACAGTGCTCAGAGAGGGGGCCTAGAGAGGCCACTGGACCACGAGACCACTCATCTTACCAAAGGGTCAGTAAACCCATGACTGAATGGGCTGATAGAAAGTCAGGGGGAAGAAGAAGCAGGTCATGGGGCACTTGGCCTTAAAGGGTCTAGGGGACCCTGCCTGCTTGCTTTCTCTCTCTCTGCTTCTCTGTCACAAGCTGAGAAACTTCAGTCTGCCTCTCCCTTCTGCTACAATGCTTCAGCCCCTTGCGAGCTCACTTTGGACTGAACCTCGGATACCATGGGTCACAGTAAACCTTTCCTCTCTTAAGTCACTTGTCTGAGGCATTTGCCTCGGTGAATGAGAGCTAACACAGTGTTCTTCCAAGTTCATGCTCCAAGGTCTACAGGTTGGAGGTCTTAGGATTTAGATTGCTTGCTGAGGAAAATGCTGGAGAAAAATAGGACTCCTATTGGAGAATGCTGAGGTGAGGGAGGGGAACTTGAAGCCACCCTCAGTGTGAAGGGCCTCTGGTTACATGACAAGGGCTGCATTTCCTACCTGGGTAAAGTTCCTTGCCCTACTAACATTGACTGAGTATCTACTGTTCAGCCTCTAGTTGCATCCACTTACCTATGAAGGTTTTGAGTTTGTCTTTCTGTATAGCTGAGTAATACTCCATTGTATAAAAAGCACTACATGTTTTTCATCCGTTCCTCAGGTGATGGGCATTTTGATTGCTTCCAAGATTTGGCTACCACAAATTGTGCCATTATAAACATGGCAGTGCCTACTGCTAACCAAGCACCGTTCTTGGTATGTGATAGGTGACTGATAAGTTCCTGGAATTTTCCAAGAAACTAAAGAGATTTGAAAGATACTGAGCTTTGAACTTGAGTGCAATATCTGTGGGTTTTAGTGGGATTTGATAGCTTTGTGCTGAGAAATACAAGAAGCAAGGGCAGGAAGGGCATTGTCTTCCCCATCCCCTCTAATCACACATGTTTCCTAGGTGAGGCACACTTCGGTCTTCCTATGGTGGCTGGCACAGTGATTACTCCAGTGTGTTGCTTACTTTTACAAATTAGGTACATTACCATTAATTCCCCTCAAAATACTCCCCCTCACTTCAGACACATCTACACCATCCTTCTCGC
Source organism: Capromys pilorides (assembly GCA_004027915.1). Classification (NCBI taxonomy): domain Eukaryota; kingdom Metazoa; phylum Chordata; class Mammalia; order Rodentia; family Capromyidae; genus Capromys; species Capromys pilorides. The sequence continues at coordinate 12,469 of PVKN010008364.1, forward strand.
TTTGTTCCAAAGGACTTCTGGAGGTCCTTGTTTGTATCTTTACAAAGGATAAATGAAAAAAAAATACAGGGAACAAAGGCCTCTGGTGGCTGCCGCCCACTAGAAAGGCAGGCGCGCTGATAGATGAGCACAGTCCTTGCCCACTGTGTTCACTGGATCTGACACGACAGCATCCCTGGCTCTTTCCTAAAGTCAAAAGGACCATGAAAGGTAAATGTTTTGAATCTATTTGGGACAGCGAGGCAGCCACGAAAGCAACAACGAAAGCCTCTTGAAAGAGGATGTGGAGAACTGCTTTAGCTACTGGCAAGAGCACCGAGGTGAGTGCATTTGAAGTGCGGGGTGTGTTTTGGGGAGGACTGATGACAATCAATAATATTTTTTAATGTAAACATTCATTTTAACTTGTGGTCACACATTATATCTTATGTCACTGCCCTTCACTAACTTTGGAGCATCTATCTGCTCCTTCTTCACCAACACACACACACACACACACACACACACACACACAGCACGCATGCACATATGCACTCTACTACCTGTGTTGCTGGGGCACTATAAACCATGATGCCCAATTCTCTTTGGCTGTGGTAGAAGGCATGAATCAAAAATATGGTCAGTCTCAATTTTTCATTGCTTTGGGGTACGGGGAGATGAATCTCCAAGGGCTGGCACATGGTTCACAAAAGACCAATCAGATTCCTTTCTTGACATATGAAAATTAAGAGAAAAAAAAATCTCTCTTTGTGCTGCAGCTTGCTAAAATTGTACACAGCAGCTGGAGCTAAAGTCTGCTGCCTTTCTTAGTCTGTGGAGGAAGGTCCCAGCAGTAGAAACTCATGAATGAACGCAAGAGGAGAGGATGGAAGGTGGGAGTGGAGGGGCAAGTGGGAACAAGGGCATCCTGATGGCCCACAGGACTGAAATGAGACCAAGAAGTCAGGGAGGAATGCATTGGCCTTCCCCTGGAAGATCTGTAAGCTTGGTGTACACAGGAGGAACACAATACATCTTGGTCCTACTTCCTCTGTGGTTCCTGCAGGAATTGGTCTTGATCCTCTTGGGACATAACACAGTGGTACATCCTGTTTCCACTACTTTTGATTTTAGGGTGTTGCGTCCTTTGCAGGAAACTTATGAATCTGAATGTCAGACTGTATTAAAAAAATTTTTTATGATGTATGGCTAGATTCTCTGTCTCTCTCTCTGTCTCTGTCTCTGTCTCTGTCTCTGTCTCTGTCTCTCTCTCTCTCTCTCTCTCTCTCTCTCTCTCTCTCTCTCTCTTTCTCCTCTCTCCTTCCTCCTTTCCTTCCTTTTTTGCGTTTTTGAGACGGGGTCTCACTATGCAGTTCAGATTGGCCTTGAGCTCATTTCATAGCCCAGACAGGCCTTGAACTCGCAACAACCCTCCTGCCTCAGCCCTCCCAGTCCTGGGATCATAGGTGTGCACCACCATGCCCTGCTGCATTTTTCTAATGTCCTGTTTCTTTGCATCATCTCACCACCAAAAATAGGCATTGCACAGATGACAAGTGATATAGGTTTCGATCATTCAACAAATATTAAATATTTCAGCATCATCACTAACCACCATAGGTGTGTCACGTTTCTTATCCTTACACAAAAATTATTACCCCACAGGTAGTCTTAGTGTACCTGTTACAAATGAGCAAACTGAGGCTTCAAAAATCTGAGAGCAAAGATATGAATCCAGAACTGTTTCACTTCGAACAGTAACTATTGTGTAAGCCAAAGCTCCCATTCCACTTCGGTGTATCTTCAGTGCCAGCTTAAGAAATGAGCCATTATCATTCCTTGTGCAGAAGATAATTATCCTGCATTGAGCCCTGGGGAGCCCCAGCCATTTAGAAAAGTCAAGAGTAGCAAGACCCACGGCTCCAGCTTGCCAAGGAGTTCGGTGTGGGGAAGCACTGTTTAGCATGTACCTAGCTCCCTGACAATGTCGGGGACCAGGCTTAGCCGGTGGGTCAGGGGTCAGTGCCAAAAGGAGGTTGAAAGATAGACACTGACTGCACTCCTCTATGAAGATGAAATCGCTCCTTCCACTGGAGCATCTATTTTGTCTCCTGGGCCTTGAAACATAAAATTCACTTATTTTAGTACCATGGCTCCAGCTGATTTCCTGAATGAGAGCACACACAGAGGAATCAAACTAGTTTGAGATTACATGCCTGCTGCCCTTTCCTATGAAGTCTCTTCTTGCCTCTAATTAAACTATTTCTTCTATGACAAATGCCAAGATGTTTAAAAGGATCCTCTTTGACAGAAGAAGCGCAGACACCAAGGGCATAGGGGCGCTGTTTCTTCATGCCCTAGGGAGCTTTTCTCAGAGTTGAATGTCAGCGATGAACCCAATGTCATGGCATCTTGATTCCTTTCAATGGGAGTGAGCCAGGCTCCCAAGGCTAGATTGTCTATGCGATCAGAGAAACCCCTGCCACTGCCCATGGGTATATAGAGGGCTGGTAGTAGGCACAGGCCAGCCCAAGTCTATGCCCAACTTCCAACAGAAGATTCAAAGGCCAGCACCCTGCCCCAGGTTGCCATTATAGTTTTAAGGGTGATCTACTAGGTTCAGAACCAGGAGATGCCTATACACGTCTTGGTTCTGTCTCTGAAAGCCTTACTGATTTATGGAGGAAAATCACTGAGCAGCAACTCTGAGCAAGGTACAGCAAGGAGCTTCACTGATTCTCGCACTGTCCATGACAGTCCTTAAAAGCTGGCACTCTTGCCCAGGTGAGCTGGAAGCGCTATCTGCTTAAGAACATAGAGCTACAGTGAGGAAGAGTCTCAGTGTGAGTCGAAATCTTTTGTAGCTTCTCAGTGTCTCAACCTGCTACCTGAGGCCCAGTTACCTCTTCTGGAAAACACGGGTAACGCCTTGAGGTGGTAGCGATGATGATGCACAAAGCTGCTGTGTGGATTGGCCTGGCTTTGCCACGGCCCTGATGATGCCAGTGCAGGGTGGGGTGAGAGTTATTGGCCCTTACTCCCTTTGCTATCATCAGGAGCCACCACACTGGGATTCCTGCTAGTTCCCACAGAAGCATGGTCTTGCTGTTATTTCTGAGAACCTAGTACTGTGTGTGTGTGTGTGTGTGTGTGTGTGTGTGTGTGTGTGATATGTCTACAAGGTCATTATCTCAAATTGATAATTAAGGCAATGCTTACAGAGCTAAGCGACTTGCCCAAACACATTCTAATCCCAAACATGAACACATTCCAGAAGACAGATAATTCTCTACTACCTTCCTTCTCCTCTACGGAAGCCCCGGATCCTCACGGCAGGGTCTCCTGTCTGCGGGGCCTCCTGTCTGCAGCCTGAGTGGATGAACCCTCTCCAAACAGCCCCACTGCCTTCATTCCTGCTCTTCCTTCAGGCACTTCCTTTTCACCCAGAATTATTTCTTTAATTCTGTAACTTTGACTCACCCCAAAAAGTTTTAATCCTGAATTTATACCTATTACAAAAAAGCAATCAAAATCATGGCACCATAAGTGACTTTTAGCAAATTAAAATGTTCTAAATGGCATTGTTAAGCTGTTTGCAATTCACTCCATTTTTATGCGAGTGAAACTATTTCCACTTGGATGAATCCCATTCCACATAAAATATTTTTAAAACGATGTTCAATTTCTCAATATTTCCCCTCTACTGTAAATTTTACCAACCATCGTTTCTGTTAGCAGGGTCATTCTTTAGCAGGCATCCCTCTTTTAACCATTCTAATGGAGAAATTAGAAAGAAGAAAGGAACAGAAAGAGATGCAGGTGAAAAGAGAAAGGATGCAAAAAAGAGAGAAAAGACTGAAAGGCTTCTCTATGGATAATGAGATCCAAATATTCCCAAGGGAGCAATAGGGCTAAGTATAATCAAGTGATGGCATTGAAAAGATACTTTTTTTTTTCCTATGCAAAGGAAGAACCACTGAATTCTGAGTTTCCTTTCCTCTTTGAATTGCTAGGGAACAAGAAATCCATTCCACTATTGGATAAAGACCATCACCACCCCCCACCCCCAGACCTCATCTGCAGGGACACAGTTAATGAGGAAATGTAAACCTCAGTAAATAAGAAAGATCCCTGAGCTAGCAGCTCTATCTTCTCATTATCACAAGGGGCTCAAATGTGACTCAGCCGAGAGTCATCCTCTCCTGTTAAGCCCTGATACCTCCATCCAATTTAGAGTGACTCAGAGTACTTCATCACGGTCTCCATGTCAGAGTGGCTCCAGGCTCGGATATTAAACTCTCTGAGCCATTTTTCAGTTTTATGAACATTTGTGTCACTTAACCTCATGGTCTCCATTTGCTTGTTTGAATAAGCACAGGGAACATCGTTGGCCACATTTCATTGCATCAAGCTGATTAGCGGCAGTTTAATGCCTTATTATTTGGACCAGTCAAGGAGGCTAAGGAAAGAACTTCAGTACCGTGGGTGGTTCCAAGGAATGGTGATCATGTTTAATGAGCCTAAGTGCTCTAGGGTTAGCAGTCATTATAACTGGCTTCTAGAAGAAACCACACAGCACCCCGTAGCTCAGAAATGGATATGATGTAGAAACCCAGCGGTCATTTGGGGAGCAAGACAAGATGGCCTTATGCAATTCTGAATCTTATCAGTTCTATTTCAAATCGATCAAATGCATTCATGATTCTTTCTCTATCCCCATCTCTATTTTTGTCTGTCGTGGTGTCTCTTTGTCATCATAACTCTGTCTCTGTCTCTGTCTCTCTCTCTCACTGTTCTGTGGCTTTGTGACAGCCTCTTCTGATTCTCTGATACCCATAAAGTGCTCATGAATGTGGTTGAGTTGGATTTTCCCACACGCTTCTTCTTAGCAGACTGGGAATGTGACAGGTCTCTCAATGGAGGTTTCCTCCTCTTTACAATGGAAACAGTAACACTGATCAAGTCTAGATGCCATTGAGATGAAGTGAAACAGCGCTACACACATGGAGTTCCGCTCCTGGCCCACAACAACTGCTCAGTAAATACTCATTGCTTCTCTTAGCTCCTCTGATAGATTAGACCCCCACCAACCTGGCAGCTGGCTTCTACTGTGGCCTGCCCTCAGCCCATTTTCAGATCAGCCAATGGAGCCATGACTGGACAGACCCATTTTTCATCCAATTGGTCTCTTTCCAGCAGTTTCCTATGGTCTCTTGTTGTAAATCACTCTGAGAAAATAAATGTCCCCAATCCATTAGTGCCTTTCCACCACAAGACAATTTGAGCCACAAATGAGACAAGGTTTGTTAATGGCCACTTAAATACACTCCTGCAGCCCGAGCTGGAGACCCTCAGCCAACCTCCAATCTTACCAGCTCCTGCATAAGAGAAACTCCCTCCTCTATGACCAGATTTACAGTACCAAGAGCACAGATCTGACCCTCCTTAGTGAGGGACGACCCCACACCCTGGTTCACCAAGGACAGTTCCAGTTTGCTGCTGCTAGTCCAGAGTAATCAGCAGCGCTCTTTTTACTTTAAAAAGGGTTCCGGTCTGAATGGCAGACTATGTAGGGTTTCTATGACAACCAAGAACAATAGTTAAGATAATAGCCACTGTCATTTATTAACCACTTTCTATGTGCTTGGCATCATCAGAAAGGTCTTACATGCTATACCTCATTAAACTTCATTACAATACTAAGAAAGGAGACACTATTGTTATATCCATTTTATAAAGCAGGAAACTTAATTTGGAGGAATTAGGCAACATTGCCAATGTCAACTAGGAGGCATGGGTGTGCCCTACACAGTCCCTTCTAGAGCTGGTGTACCCACTCTCCTCTCCTTGCTTCCTAGGAACGTTGGCTCCTCATGGCTCAGAGCCACCAGGCAAACAAAATCATCTCTGCTTGAGAGATTCTGTACCCACCTTAGGAAGTAGCTCCCTGCCCCAAAAGGCTTCCCCTGTCCCTGGCTTCACGGTAGAACTGACTGTGCTTCGCGGGGTACAGCTGCTGAGGCCATAGCAGGAGCTTGCTTGGCTCACTCCTCTGTCCTCACTTGCTTCTATTATTCCCCTTGTCCTGAAAGCAGTCCTGCACCAAACCACTTAAAGAGAGGACCTCCGCATCAGGCTCTGCCTCCAAGAAGCCAGATCTGTGATAGCCAGTTAGCAAGTGGTCGAGCTGGGACCCTCGTCTAGGAAGGCTGACCCCTAACCACTAAGCACTTGTGACACAATTTTGCCCATAGAGACATGGTTGCCATGGTCATATAGACA
>PVKN010008365.1:0-25232 GCA_004027915.1 Capromys pilorides
CCAGGTACAGTATCACCGAGTGTGCCCCAGTAGACAAAACTGTGCTCAGGGATTGTGGACCAGCCGGCCAGGTATGGTGGCCCACACCTGACCGCCACCCAGGCAGTGTTCCCCTGCTGCAGTCCTTGCCATTGGAGCCTGCGGACCTCTCCAGCCTCTCCCGACATCCCTTGTGCTGTACTGTAGACCTTGCCTACTGTGTGCCCCTCAGCCCTACTCCCCACTGCCTGCCAGCATGTTAGGCTGTCCTGCATCCCTGCCGCCTGCCCTGCCCTGTCCACGTGAGGCAGTCGCTCCTTTCTCTCCCACCACATCTGGCAACACCTGGGTCTTGACCTTACCCTTGTTGACAGTGAGTACCACTACAACTTACTGACTTCTACCCCTCCCCAGGGCCGAGCCGTAGGCCAGATGTGGAGAGACTGCTCTGCAAATGTGTGTTGACTGCAGGTACCCGGAGCAGAAGGAACCAGTAGCTGTAGGTTTTTTGTTTTTGTTGTAATTTACTCAGTGCCAACTAGGTCATGGGTGCTAGTCATAGAAAAAGGAGATAAAATGGGAATTGACACAGTTAATACAGAGAGATAGGGGCAGGCATAAGCTGTGTCCAGCAGCGACAGAGAATGAGCTACATGTGGCTTGGGGACAACTCAGTCCTCACCCTTCAGGAGACTTCTTTGGTTTGGTTTGGTTTTTTGATACAGGGTCTTGCCTTGTAGCTCAGGTCGGCTCTGAACTCACTTTGTAGCCCAGGCAGACCTTTAACCTGTGATGACCCCCCTGCCTCAGCCTCCCAGCCGCTGGGGTTACAGGCATTCTGTGTGGTGTCCTGCCTCCTGCTGGGTGAGCTGGAGTTCTTCCCTGTACTCCCAGATCAGCAGGCAGAAGCTCGCTGTGCACTAAGGAGAGCTGCTTTCTGTGGAGTTGGCAATAATGATAAAGTCGATGTTAGTGCGGCTCAGCTTTCCTAACTCTGACCATCCGTGCTCCTCCTGTTCACTGTGCTTTTTAGCGTGAAGCTTCACTGTAGTTAGAAATCATTGATCTTCGTTGAACCCATGCATGTGGTGCTTGGGGCCATTCTTTAGGCAGATGCATGCTTGTAGACAAGGCTGTGGTATTTACAGAGAAGGGAAGCATCTGCTGGCAGAAGAGCAGAGTGGTCTGCAAGGAGACCAGGGAGCCTTTCATTCTTTTGGTGCGCGAGGAGAACCAGGGCCTTCCCCAGGTGAGCACAGGCTCTTTCCCACTGGGCTATGCCCTCAGCCCATGGGCTCACTCCTGAAGTAGACAAGAGGGGCCTGGTGCCCAGTAAGGAGCTGGAGAGCAGCCTGTAGTGGTGTGCTGGCCAAGGTTAGGTGAGAAAAGAGGCGGCTCTGGGCAACAGAGGGCTGAGTGGAGAGCCCAGGAGAACCCAGGAAAGGGCAAGTCTGACGGGAGGAGTCTGAGGGAGGCTATTGCAGCCACACAGGGCAGAGCCGCTTCCTGCTGTGCGCCGCAGGAGTACGGTCCAGAGAGAAGGCACCACCTTTGCAAGGAGGGCAGTGGTACCTCAGCAAAACCTTTCATCAGAACAGGAGGAGGGAGCTGCCTGACTCCAGCGAGAAATGAAGACAGTGAACTTGGACGTAGACAGCGTTCTGTCAGAACAGATGAGAAGTCTGGGCCTGTGTATAAGTTAAGGAGCAGGAGGCACTGAGCATACATGAGAACAGATGTGTACAGAGTCCTTGGGGGGAGGTAGGAGATCAGCAGCTCTTGGGGTGCGGTTGCCTGAAGAGGTCCCGGAGCATAGCTGTTTCTCCAGCGCAGAGGAAGACAGAACGTGTAGAGGCAGGTGGAACAGACAGGAGGTAGACAGGAGGGTGCCCAGCAGTGGTGGTGAACCCATGGCACGCGTGCCACAGCCAGCTGTCTGTTGTCATGGAAAGCTCGAAAGGCTCGCCACTACTGTGTGGGCATTCATGCCAGTCACTTCTGGAGAGGGAGGAGCTGTGCCATCCCCACAGGATGCTGGGAAGGCTCAGATGCCAGGAGGCAAGCGAGAGAACACACACAGGGAGGTATGTGACATTCTCTTTTCTCTTTTAGGAACAGAAATGAATAAAAGCAGCAGGCAGAGTAGGAAAAAATACAGGAGAAGAAGCCACCCACAGAGCTCTCGGGTCAGACAGCGCAGTTCCAGAGAGAGGCAAGTGTGCCAGGGCTGGGAGCCGGCCCTGCCCAGTGCCACAGTGCATTTCGTACCTCAGTGCGCCTCACTGTGTAGCCCAGGCTGGCCTCAAACCCGTGGCAGTCCTCCTGCCTCTGCCTCAAGTGCTGAGATTACAGGTGTGCACCACCACACCCAGCAAAACAGGTTATAGGGCCATACGATGTCAAGATTCCAGGTGCTTCTGCAGAAGAAATTAGCTCGGACAGGTACGGAAGCATCAGGAGCTCTAGAAGGAACAAGGGCTTTAGACCCAGGAGCTCTGCTTTCTGTTCTGCGCCTGGGCCATGCACCTCACCACTCTGGGCTGCTGTCTTCTTTATGAACAGGGCTAAGAACCTCTTCCAAGGAGCTGTGTACAAAGCCTAGAAGGCTACCTGGCTCTGAGTGGCACGTGGTAGGTCTCACTGAGTAGAAATCCTCCAGTTTGAGCAGTGTTGCAAGTTCAACCGCTACTTCCGCTTGCTCCCTGGACACAACAACTGCAGCCCCCTCACCAAAGAGAGCATCTGGCAAAAGGAGATGGAGAGCAAGCGGCTGCAGCTGCTAGAGGAAGAGGACTGTGCCCAAAGTTCTCTAAGGGGAACATGGATACTTTTTTTGGGCTCTCGGCCTTGTCCAAGAGAGCGTTGGGTCACGAATGTGCAGGAATCCCTGCACAGCATCGGCAGGGCGGCTGGGAAACCTCCTGAGCACAGGCACCTTCTGGGCTCCTCTGTGTGGAAAGATGGAGCAGGAGGCAGCCTTTGGGTGAAAAATACAGGCCTGTGTCATGGCGCCTAACCATTCCTCTTCCTGCCGATCCCAGAGGAGCTGTCTCAGGAAGCTCTGGCCAGGCAAGGGGGGCGGGGGGGCACATAGCTTTCCCTGAAACTCCGCGTAGTGCTCGTGTTTGTGGGAGAAGGAATGTTTTCTTATTCCCTTACCCTAACTGTAAAACTCAGATTCCTTTTAGTATATGTGTGCAGGGCAGAGAATCATGATTTTAGGCCAGGTGTCGCGGCCTGTAGTCCCGGCGCTTGGGAGGCTGAGGCAGGAGGATCACTTTGAGTATGAGGCCAGCCTGGGCTACATAGTGAGACCTGGTCGAAAGGGAGAAGGGAAGGAATGAATTGTTGATTTTAAAGTGAGTTTTATCAGGATTCGCAGTAAAGATCTTCTGCTCTATCACTGATCCTTCAGTCTGGAGTTACCACAGGCACTTGCTGTTCACCAGTACAGTGTTTGAGCCATGGCCCTGTCACTGTGCAGATAGCTGCCTCTGTGCCCTGAGCCCCAGCTTCTCCACCTTGCGGTCAGCCAGCCAAGTGCAGCTTAAACTCTTCTACTTCCGAGTCCAATAAAGAATGAAATTCACCTGGCCTTGTAACTGCTGTCGAGCTGGCAGATGAGCCAGGCTGGTAAAATTATTATTGGCGAAGATTTCCGTTCTGCTTTTCATCTGAATCCAGAAGACCTCACAAAAGGCTCAAATGAGAAAGTTACTGTGACATGTATCCTCTGAAAAAGACCGAAGTCCTTTTGGTGTACTTGTAGTAAGGGTCAGTTTTCCCAGGCAGTGCAGAACCGTTGGGGAGGATCCCCTGGTCCCTATCGGTTGGGAGCGGACGCCCGGCACCGCCCGTCCTCACAGCCATGTGTCCTCAGGTGTATGACAGGGGCACGGCCGAGAGCGCAGGATTCGGACCTCAGTGATGAGGAGTGCCCATCCACCTCATCCAGCACCACTGGGGAGACTTCTGCACCAGGTAAGGCAGCTGCTAGGGGGGTTCCCCGGCCAGCAGCTGGCTGGAGGAAGCTGCCCCTGGCAGGGCTCAGGGACTCTGGGAGGCGAGGTGAAGCCCTGAGGGGAGGAGCTGCAGCGTCAGGAGCAAGGCTGCCGGGCACATGGTCTGAGCCCCAGGATCGAGCTCCGGCCAGGATAGAGGCTGCCTGTGCCAGGCTCTGTGGGCCCTCAGACAGGTGCGCAGCTGGGCTCCTGCGTGGAGTAGTTACAGCACTTTAAGTTGCTGAGTTTACTGTCTGTTCATTAAAGATCTGCCGGGGTACTACTTCGACCCTGAGAAGAACCGCTACTTCCGCTTGCTCCCTGGACACAACAACTGCAACCCCCTCACCAAAGAGAGCATCTGGCAAAAGGAGATGGAGAGCAAGCGGCTGCAGCTGCTAGAGGAAGAGGAGAAGAAGAAGAAGGTGGGCTCCACACCCTCCTCTCCTGCCAGCGTCCACCTGCCAGGCACTGGGGACGTTGGGCCCACCCCTCGCAGAGAGAATACGAACGGCCAGAGACCCTGGCCCCACCCCGCCCGCCTCTTCTTGCTCCTGCGTGTCACCAGTAGTTCAGGGAGACTGTGCTGCCTTGGGGGCGGCTTGGGGAGCAGCTGGGGTACACATAGGAAGTGGGGACGTTGCCTGGGGGCAGTCCTGCAGACAGATGTCCTTGCCGGGATGTCTGGGTGTTCTGTTGGTTATGGGACAGCAGGAGGGAAACCCAGGCTGCTGACACCCTTGGGGACGGAGGCTGCGTGCATCCCAGACCTGGAGTCCAGTCCAGCTCCGGTCTCCCTCGCTGCCTCGCTGCCTGGCGTGGTGGCTTCCTCCTGGGTACAAAGGGCCGGACAGAGGCGTGGTGCAGACTCTGGACCGCACCTGCTTTCTCGAGCAGGGCTTTCCCTCCTGCCATGGAGATGAAGCGGCTGTGATTCCGGTACAGTGGTAACTTGCGAAAATCAGGTTTTTATACACCTCATCTCTGCCCATGTAGCGCCTGTCTTCCTCATTGTATCCTGTGAAGTGAAAACATTTCTGTTATGTGATAACACAGATGAATCTTCACGGAGTCTTTCTGTCTTTAACACAGAGAGCAGCCAGAATGGGATTCAACACATCTTCCTTCCTACGAAAAAGCCAGCTGGGCTTGCTCAGTGTCTCCAGCTACTGCCGGTAAGTCGGGACCTTGACGGCGTATTTTTTTCCTGAATGTCCTTTCTTTCCTGTTTCCTCCTTTTCCTGTTTTTCTTTTGTGGCACGAAGGGTTGAACCTAGGGTGTCCCATGTGCTGAGCAGGTGCCCTGCCCGTGACTTGCACCCCAGCCCTGTATTTTTTGGGATCTCACTAAATACCCAGGCTGGCCTCAAACTTGTTTTTTGTGTCAGATTTTCTTGGTGCATTTTAGATACACATAATGATCACATTCATCATAGAGAATTTGTACCTACGAACAATATAACAATATAACTTGATTCTTTTTTCCCATGTCCCTTCCCTCTCTTGAACCCCTCCTCCATTCCCTGTTTACAGAAGCAAATTATTTTGCCCTCAAACTTGGGGGCCTCCTGCCTCAGCCTCCTAGGGACCTGGGTGGCAGGCACATACCACCACGTGGCGTTCTTCCCCGTTTCTTATTTCTGTGGCCCAGCAGCGCAGTCAGGATGCCCACGGCCACTCTGTGGAGTCCACACAGATGGAGGCCAGGTGTGGCCCACTGCCACGCCAAGGCTCATCTTCTCGGTTGTAGAGGGAGGAGAGAGGACTCGGGCAGAGGCTGCACGGGCCGCGCACTCTGGTCCTAGTAGTAGCTTCGTTCCTTGAGATTCCTACCTCCTTTTCTTTCCCATACCAATGAATTGTCACTGGAAATGGGCTGTTCAGTGGATAAGCATGTACTAAATGTATCAAGATGCTTGTGATGCCTGATACAGCTCTAACTAAAACAGACCAGGTGATCCTTCACATTTCTCAAAGAGGAGCCCAAGGCACGGGGTGGAGCAGTTTGCCCAGATACAACTAGCAGGGCAAGCTGCCGGACCCCTCTCCCCAGCCCCCTCTGCCTCCTGCGTGCGTCTGCCACAGGCTCCTGGGGCTCGGTCATTGCACCTAGGAGCAGCGACCCCTCGGGAAGCCCAGCCTCACACGGGCTTCAGCAAGGCCGGTGCCCTGTGTTCCCTGTTCCCAGGAGAGCGGTACTAGGAAGGGTGTCCCTGCCATGGAGGGGCGTGTGGCGAGGCGGGTGTCTGCCCCTGGTGTGCTTGCCATTTGCCCTGCATCCCTCGTTCTGGTCGTGCCTTGGGGACACCGGCTTCACCCCAAGACAAGGCCCTGCCCCAGGCCACCTAGGCACAGGTCCCTGTGCTTCCACATTCTCAGAGCCTGGGGAGGGCTGCGCAGTGCCCTGTTTAGTTTTCCTGAGCGGTGTGTGCGAAAACGGGGATCACTCAGCTTCGCTGGTGGGTAGTCTGCAGAGGGGCCGCGTCAGCCTGGTTTTGTGTTTTGTGTGACGCAGACGCGCTTTTGGGGCAGGCGGCTCTGACTCAGTGCCCGGCCTCCCAAGCAGCTCGCGCTGCAGGTGCTCAGCGCCATGCACGGGGGAGGCCTGAGCGTGGTGTCCTGCCCTGGGACCATCCTCCGTGTCTTTTCTGTCTGCAGCTTAGCTCACGAGCTACAGGTAAGCTGCATGGAGAGGAAGAGAGTTGAGATTCAGAGTGCCGATGCCTCCACTCCGCCGAGCGACCCATTCAGCCTCATCCTGGTGAGTCTCGGGGCCTTGTCTGGCCCTGATGCCTCACGCTTGCCATCAAGCTGGCTGTGTAGAAGCCAGTAGTGTAAAAGCAGGCAGCATCCTCTCGGTTTATAGTGTGAACCTACCTGTTGGCCACCCACAGGCAGGCCCTGAGCTGGCCGGCGGGCTGTGCTGTACCTTCGTCATCCACTCTCCAGCCCAGGCTTTCGATAGAGATCCTGGGCCCACCTACATGTTGGCTAAGAACCCTTACAGAACAGCTTCTCCCTGGCTGGACTGTATGTTGCTGGAGAGGGTTACGGGATTGCCCCGACAACGTCAGCCTCTAGCCCCTCCTACTCCTGGGCAGGGCGTGGTACTTAACCTGAACATCCAAGGTGCCTTGTCTTGCCGCAGGCTCTGGCTCCCTCTGTCACTGTTCCTGGCAAGGGCCTGCAGGCCTGAACCCCTGCACACTGGCATCTCTCCTCACATCATCTATGAGGACTGGAAGGTTTCCTCTGCTTTAATTAGATCTGGGCCACAAACCCGGGGCCATGGAAATGGTGCCTGTGGAGAGCTCACGGCCCTCGGCAAGTGAAGGACCCTCCTCTGCAAGGCCCAGGAGAGAGGAGAGACTGCATCCTGTCTGGGTGGACCTTGAAGCTGACTGAGCCTAGACTACAGATTAACCCGAGTCCCCATGCCCCAGGGTAGCTGGACAGCAGAGCCTTTCCAAGGAAGGGTGTCAGAGCCCGGGCCCGGCTTCTCCCTGAGGCCTTGTCCTGTGCCTGAGTCCTGCCTGAGTTAGTAGACTGTACTTGAAGCAGGCTCCCATGCTGGGTAAGCTGGAGGGGCTGGCACTGCACACGGCCTGTTCCAAGCCTGAGCGCCCCTATCCTGCCCTCCTCACACTCACTGCTGCTGTAGTGGCTCTGTCCCACCACGTGGGTCACAGGTGGCTCTGGCGGGTGCTGTGACCAAGGGCTGGAATAGCAATTCGCCATTGTAGAGCAGCTTTTCAGATCAGGTCCTGGTCATCGCCAGTGATTCCTCCAAGAACGTAACTTCTCCTCCCAAGTGAAATTGCAGGAGCTGTGTGGCTCCCTGGTGCCCAGACCTGGTGCGCGTGGAGCAGGACGGACAAAGCCATGGGTCCAAGGGAACTCGTTTTGCTTTCTGCTGTTAACTATTACATTTCTAAATAGAAAAGGCGGCCAGGAAGGAGGCTGCCCACGTCCTAGTGCACACTTTTCTGCTGTATTTTTACTCAGTGTGATGGGCACATTTCGTGTCTCTCTTGCTGGAGGCGTGGATCGAACCCGAGGCCTCCCAGCCGCTAAGTCCACGCTGTGCTGTGGAGCGACCTCCGCAGCCCTGCTGCGCTTGTCCTCTTACTGGGCATCGTTGTCGTGGAGTGAAGCTCGGAGCGCTGCTCAGCCTGAGGACAGTTACAGCTAGCACTTTCCACGACGCTGTGGCTTCTATGATGGCTGCGAGCTGTGCTTTATGGGCCAATACTGGGCCTTCCAACCCAGCTCTAGCAGCGTGGGGATGCCCACTGATCCCAGTCTTAATGGCCCCGTGTGCCCTACCTCCACCCTCTTGACCCCACCCCCCACTCCTGAGGTAGTAAAGCAGCCCCCAGGAGCTTCACAGTAAGGAGTGAGAGACTCGTCATCAGGCTCCCGTGGAGAGGAGCTGTCAGGGGAAAGCTGCGTGGGGACCTGGGAGTCACCTGCACCCCTCCCTGCAGGTGGACACCAACAGCGACCGGCTCTTCACGGTCAATGATGTGGACGTGGGAGGCTCAAAGTACGGCATCATCAGCCTGAGCGGTCTGCAGACCCCCGCCCTCACGGTGCGCATGCACAAGAACTTCTACTTCACCAACCGCAAGGTGCGTCTTCCGGGGCCCGGAACAAGCGGACCTTCACTTGGTAGAGGAGGCAGGGCACAGTCACTTCGTTTCCAAAGAGCAGGTGGAGCGTTGGCCTCTCAGACCCTGGGGGAGAGAAAGGGGCCTGGGAGCATCCCTGGTGGGGGAGATGGACCCAGACGGGGCTTCGGGCGCGCTGCCTTCCTGGTCCTAAGAGCGTTCCTCGGGAGAGGCAGTTTTCCGGTGTGGGCCGCAGCCGCTGCGCCTGAATAAAGGAGTCTCCTCAGGTGTACCGAGTGAGTGGGACATCGGCAGCCGGCCGGTCTGCGGCCGCCGCGAGGCGCTCGCTCTCCAGGGTGGTAGGAAGCTGTGGCTTTCTGGCTAGGACCTGAGAGCCACGAGGTTGACAGAGGTTGAAATGGCTTGTGGGGAAAGATACAGCGCAGCCGTGCGGCTGGGTGTGTCCGCTGCCACGGTGGAGAGCTGAGCCCAGCTGGCGGGTTTGGCACGTCCTCGTGCAGGCTGCATCTGGTGCAGAAGGTGCGTTCTGGGCTTTGCTTCCTGCTGGCCCCGCTGAGGCCCATGGTACAGCGCAGGAAGCGCTCCTGTTCTGTGAAAGCTTGGTCTAGCCCACTAGTGAGCTGGGCACGGCGGTCGGTGCGCACCTGTAATCCCAGCACTGACAGGGCTGAGAGAGGCCGAGCAGGAGGACTGCTGTGAGTTCAAGGCTACGAGGTAAGTTTAAAACTAGCCTGAACTGCGTAGCAAAACTTTGTCTCAGAAAAATAAAAAAACCAAAAGGAGTGAGACATACAGAAGTAATTCCTACCTATGCCCGTGTCCCAGTTAGAGTTCACTGAGAACTGGACCATTTTTCTCCATGAGCTGGCAGTCAAACTAGTGGTGCCTTCTGCCGTGTGCTTCTTTGCCAGGTGAACTCTGTGTGCTGGGCCTCACTGAACCACTTGGATTCCCACGTTCTGTATCCTTTGGTGTGGACCTGGGCTCTGTGGGCTTTGTAAGACGGCATCTTAATGACTGGGGGCTGAGCCATCGTGAACTTCGCTCTTGACGTGTCCCTGGGCAGACAGTGGAGATTTCTGTGAAGCACAGGGCAGCAGGTCAGGTTCTGTAGCGACTCTTCTTGCAAGTAACTTTGATGTCCCTGTGTGCCAGACCTGGTTCTGGAACATTGAATGTAAGTAGAAAAGGCAGGATCAGAGCTCAGGCTGTCTGACTCCAGAGCCTCCCCCCTGCCACTGTAACCTGGGGGCTTTGGGCCCCAGGACAGACCTGGTGTCTGTGGCAGGGGAGTGAGACAGAAAAGCACAGCACACTTGGGAAGGAGCCCTCTGTGCTATGGTAAAAGGAAAAAACTGGAGGGGCTGGGCTTCTCCCAGAGACACTGAGGTCCAGGTGAGAGAGGGAAGTTCCCTTGGTGGCATACAGACTGTGGCCCCAGCCCCCTAGGGACGAGTACTCTTCCCTGTGGTCAGCGCCTTCCCAGAGAACCAGCTGTGCGCCTCGCTAGGAGCGCAGTGTGTGGGCTGCCGTGGGCCCAGCCTCCTCCAGGACCTTGGCGCTCCTGATGCTCCGTAGGACTCGATGGCCCAAGGCCACAGTGCGGTGCTCGTCCCAGTTCAGGCCCACCTGTGTTGCTGCGGCGGGGAAAGCCCGTTCCTCAGCTGTCACGAGAGGGGTGTTAGTGTGCAGTATACCACGGTTTCTGCGCATCACTGGGTCTCGGGACACGAAAGCTGAGTCAGCCTTCATTTGCTTCACAGGACGACATTGCAGAGGTTTGAAACCCGAGGTCCGTTACCAATCTGATTGTAATGTTTATGTAAGACACAAAACTGCGTCCTGTAAATTGTTTTACATGGCTGTCGTCTGATGGGCGGGCCTCTGGTGAGTGAGAGGACCACCTGTGACTGCACTCCTGTGGCAGGACTAAGAGGCCACATTTTACAGAGCAGAAACAACTGTGCTCTCACATCTGACTACAAAGCACCGTGTTTTCTCACGTTTCTCTGTGTCCAGGGCTGGGTAAACCCCATGTGATTTTACAGTGGTCTGTCCTGGGTGGTGGCTTGCCACCTGGTGGTTGTTCGGGGTTCACTTCAGGTTTCTGTGCTTCCACCAGAATTCCCTTAGAGAAAACGTTTGTTTTCCAGACATGTGTCCTGTTCCGACCCACACTCTGTATTCCTGCCAGGAGCGGTGTGAGCACAGGAGTTTTTCTACTGAACTGGACTCTTGGTTAACTGTACCCTGCTAAAGCAGTAATCCATGGTCCTGCCCCTGTAAGTGCCACACAAGCCTTGAGTTTGACCTGTGTTTCAGCCACGGTAACCAAAAGCGCACATGGATATAGGTTTCTTCCCTTATCCTCGCCCTGTAAATGCAGGAGTACTGAGCTGGCCAGCATCTGTCGTTACCAGTTTTGTAGATGAGAAATACTATTTAACGTTGAGCTTAACCACCAGATGTCACATACGTGCCCCACGTCAGAAGGTTGCAATGCTAGCTTAGTGGCCTGTAATGTTTTTCAGTGGGTCACTCACCCAGGGCCTGTTGGGCAGATACAGTCCCTCTGCAAGCGGCTGGAGACAGGCAGCTCCACAGTAGTCTGAGGGCATTGGGCTGCCACGGGGATACGAGAGTTGTCCTCGCGGATGCCTGCATGGGAAGGCAGGGGCAGGAGAGAGGGTGTGTGTTCAGTGGCTTCTTGGTGTCCCGTGATGCCTAAAACTTGATGGGGACTGTGGCCACAGCCGGACTGTGGTGGACAGAGGTGATCTAGGAGACTGGGGCTGGCGAGGTTGGAGTGGTTGTTCAGTACGTGCATTTGCGCGTTGTAAAAGCATACGTTTGCAAGTATTACAGTAGGCTTAGAAGCACACGCCGTACCACGCTGAGGATAGTCTTCTGCTGGTTAGGGAAGGGGTGACTTGGACTGAGGGGGGATTCAAGAGTGCTTTTAAGTTGAGTGGCGTGGCGTACGCCTATAATCCCAGCACTTGCGAGGCTGAGGCAGGAGGACCAGTGCAAGTGTGAGACCAGCCTGGGCTACAAAAAGTGAGCTCAAGACCAGCCTCCTGAGTTGCATAGGGAGACCCTGTCTCAAAAAGACCAAAAAAAGCCCTTTTAAGTATATCTGGGACACTTTTTTTCCTTTAAAAAAATTCTGAGGCTAAGTAGGAAAATGAGGGCCAGCCAAATAGTTTAGTGGATTAAAGCACCTGCAAGCAGGCACCGGGGCCAGGAGCTCGATCTCTGGGCCTGCCACGCTGGCCCCATCCCCAGGGCACGCTAAGGCAGCAGTTGCGACTGGACGTGGTGGTGCGTACCTGTAATCCCAGCTCTTGGGAGGCTGTAAACAGGCGGATCACTACGAGTCTGATCTAGTGGTGAGACCCTCAACACCCTGTAGACCCTTCCCTAAAATAAAACAAAAAAGAAACTTAAATAAGAAAATGACATCATGGCAGAACGGAGGATCGGTGTCATTCTCTGGTTCCCGACTCCTTAACAGCTTCTTCCAGGCTGTGCCTCCTGGGATTCGCAGACACGCCGGGCTGCGCCACTCTGATCCCAGCGTCGCTCTTCACCAGCAATCACCCAGGTACAGGGTCCTGTCCCTCAGAAGAAACCAGGGTCTGGGGGAGGTTTCTGTCCTGTTTTCCAGGGACTTCGAGTGGACTCGGAGAGCAAGTGCGGGAGCCAGGGGCCCGGTGGCCCTGCATGGGGCCACGCTGGAAACACTTGGCCTGTGCTGCAGTCAGTACCAGGAGAAACGCAGCTCTGGTAGTGTCCCTGGCTTGCCTCCCCTGTGGCTCACAGCAGCTGCGTGAGACCTCAGAAGGCTGCTGGGCTGCCCTGCTGACCCCTCACGAGCTCTGTGAGACCCGGGTCCTGTGCGTGGCAGGCGCTCCTGAGATCCGTGTGCAGCCTGTCTGGAAGTCAGTCTGCCTGCTCCTTCCTGGCAGCGTGCTGTATATAAAGTCTTCAGCCTCTCGTGGACGTGGGATCTAAGACGAGGGCCAGCTCTGAGCACACAGGCTTCGGCAGACATGGCACAAAGACCAGCGCCACCCCTTCCCTCTTGAATAGATGGTTGGGCCACCGCCCTCTGAGGACAGTGCCACCCCGTCAGGGTCCATGCAGAGTCCAGCGGGGCCGCGCACATTCAGTACACTGCCTCGCATTTTGTGGCACCGCAAGCTAAGGCGGAACTGTGTCTTTACCCCATTTATAGAAGAGATAGGGTCAGAATTCGCCTCACAAAACCGATTTTTAGTGTTAGACTCAAGATGCAAAAAAAACTCAAGTTAGCAGGTCGGGCCCTCCCTTTGAGGAGGGATGGGGAGCAGGTAGCTGAAAGGGGCCTGAGGGAGGCCCCAGAGCACGGGTGTTCTCTCTCACCGGGGAACCTGGCCCATGACTGGATCTGCTTTGCATTTGCTCATGCACCTTACGTGTCCGTATGGTTTCTGTGGTGCAAACGTGACCGCACGCTGTCCCGATGACCCAGATTGTTGTGGGAGTGACCTCGAGCCAGAACCCCGGCCGAGCCTCCCTTACCACAAAACCTAGAAAAGGGCCAAAGCAAAGACCCTGCTTTAGTGTTTCTCATTGCTATAGCTAGATGCCACAGGTTGGGTGACTCTGAAGAGGAGAGGCCCGTGAGCCTACAGAAGCTGTGAAGGCCGGGCCTGTGGCGCCGGCCTCGCTCGGCCTCTGGTGAGGGTGGCCTTGCTGCCCCGGCTGAGCAGGCGCTCACAAGGAGCCAAATCTGTGGGCTTGGATCTGCCGTCCATAAATTGCATGGCGCCTTTCTTCCGCAGCCAGCCCTAGTTAACCTGAGGCGACCTCCCCTCTGTCGCCATCAGCTGTGACTTGGGGTTATGTCGTACTCCTGTGTCCTGAGGGTGCCCTGAACCCCGCAGAATTCCCCGTGTTCCCCAGTGGCCAGCGGTCAGCTGAGCTTCCCCACCTCCTCCGCTCGGCAGGTGTGGACCGCCGCGGCATGCTGTGCAGCTTCCGGATCCCTGGAGCCTGGTCCTGCGCGTGGTGCCTGAATGTCCAGGCCAACACCTGCTTCAGTACCGGTGAGCCTGGGGGCGAGGCCCAGCCGGTGGCCCCGGCGGGCCCTCCGCAGCCGCCAGTGTCGCCTGCTCACCAGCGTCTCTCCACCAGGCTTGTCCCGGCGGGTGCTGTTGACCAACGTCGTGACGGGGCACCGGCGGTCGTACAGGACCAACAGCGATGTCCTGGCCCAGCAGTTTGCCATCATGGTTGGTTGAATCTGGAAGGGTATCACGGAAAGTTGGCGGGGGTGAATTTGGGTTCCCGGGTGGCGTTTTGACCTCCCCGCTTCACAGAGGCGCAAAGAACAGCAAAGGATGGCTCATCTAGAGAGGCCTGCCCGGCTGGGGTTCACCAGCTCCCTAGGTTAACTCTTGACATCACGTTCCCGCGTGTGGGAGGGGCTGGGCACAGCTCTGGGCCCTCGGTTCCCTCCCGAGCTCCACCGTGAAGCGTGTGTGTGAAGGGGCAGGCTGCAGCCTGGCCCGCAGCCTTCAGCGTGTGCACTTGATAAGGGCAAGAGGAAGACTGGGCGGGTCAGTGTTGCGACCTGACCTAGAGAGAGCGCTGCCCACATCCCGGGGCGGGGGGGGGACCCTGCAGGACAAGGACGGGGTGCTGTGACTTGGGCCCCGGAGGAGGGAGGGCCAAAGAGCAAGAGCGTAGGGGGCTGTGTCCCAGCCCCTGTGGCCCACTCTGGAGTGGACCTGGAGTCCCTTCAGCCTCCCCTACCAGGCCAGGCCATGGCACCCTGTGCTCAGCTGTGCGGCCAGAGAAAGGCTGTGCTGGCGGATGACAAGCAGCCCCTCTCCACAGAGCCCTTTGCTGTTCAATGGCTGCCGCTCGGGGGAGATCTTCGCCATCGACCTGCGTTCTCGAAGCCAGGGCAAGGACTGGAAGTCCACCCGCCTGTTCCACGACTCGGCGGTGACCTCTTTGCGGATCCTCCAAGAAGAGCAGTCTTTGTTGGCATCAGACATGGCCGGAAAGGTAGAGGATCCTGACTTCCTCCAGCCCATGCCCTGGACACCAGGCAGGAGGAAGTCGCGGGCTCTCCTGGGAAAGGGCTGCCAGTTACCCGATTTGGATAGACTCGGGTATAAGAGTGGAGGGTGCACGTGCGCCCCAGAGCCCGCCTGGCCCTGGTGCACCAGCTGTCGCTGCAGTGCCCGCCCACCCTCCCTCACGGCGCCCTCTGCTGCTTCCCTCAGATCAAGCTGTGGGACCTAAGGACCATGAAGTGCATAAGGGAGTATGAAGGCCACGTGAACGAGCACGCCTGCCTGCCCCTGCACGTGCACGAGGAGGAGGGGCTCCTGGTGGCAGGTACTGGGGGAGGGGTGCCGTCCAGAGTCCTGTCCTGCAGGCCAGTGACTGGGCTGTGGGCCTCCTGGTGGAGAGGCTGAGGGGAAGTAGAGTGGGACGTTAGTGAGCAGCAGCTGGACAGCCCTCCGGAAAGAGAAGAGGTGAGAGGACAGTAAATGGGGCAGGCGAGTGAGGCACAGGGGCCCGTCCCACTGTACGTGCACCATCCTGTCTAGTTGCTTCCTGTCCACTGTTCATTCCACAGGAGATGGTGAGAATCCTTGTGGCCCCTCCTACCCCCTTGGCCGTAGCATAGGAGCCACTCCTCCCTACTGATCCCCTTGAGTGGAGCTATAGATAGAGGATGGGTCAGGCTACTTCTGGGCCCAGGGTCAGTGTCTTTCTATGCGAAACAGCTGGCCCTTGTTCTCGGGGCTCAGGAACCCTCATAGCCACTACTTTCCTACAGAGAGCAATCATTCTCGCGTACGTTTTCGTGGCTAACCAGCATGACTTGGTTAGAACTTTGAGGCATGTCTACTATCATCAGCACGAACACTTAGCTTCCTTTAAATCTCAACTGTTCACCTCAAAAGAGCGTCTGTGCCGGGTAGTGGAAGGGCCGAGTGGTGCTGAGCGGCAGGTGCAGCAGTCCGCGTGGTGGCGCACGCCTGTAATCCCAGCCCTGGGCAGGCTGGGCAGGAGAGTGGCTGGGGGTGCGAGGCCAAGTGAGCTACAAGTGAGTTCAGGGCCAGCCTGAACTATGTAGTGAGACCCTGTCTCAAATAAATAAAACCTTGGAGTCATATGTCACTATGTTTAGGGCTCAGAAGTTGAATCCCAAAAGACTTTAACCTGTCTCAGGAACTTGAACTTTTTAAACCAGAAAGAGGGCCAAGGGACTGAGCTCAGTGGCACAGTGGCTGGCAAGCATGGGGTCCTGAGTTCAATTCCAGATACAAAAAACCCAGAGCTCAGGAAGGAGCTGTCTGGTTTGCTCCCAGGATATAGTTAAGAAGCTGAGAGGGCTTGGTGACTGCCTCATGAAAAGGAGGTGAGCTGCCTGTCGTCTGCGCAGGTGTGACCCTGAGGGGCGCAGAATCCACTGCAGTGCCCCAGCCAGCCAGCTGCTTGTAGAACACCAAGGCGACTCAGGATTTGGGTTCTGAAAAGTACAGCCAAGTTCCGCCCTGGGCACTTGGCCTCCTCCGCTAACTTTCCGTGTCTTCCTCCCTCCTAGTGGGCCAGGACTGCTACACGAGGATCTGGAGCCTGCAGGACGCCCACCTCCTCAGAACCATACCCTCCCCGTACCCCACCTCCAAAGCCGACATTCCCAGCGTGGCCTTCTCTTCCCAGCTCGGAGGAGAGCAGGGCATCCCGGGGCTGCTCATGGCCGTCAGGCAGGACTTGTACTGCTTCTCCTACATCTGAGTGTGCAGGGGCAGCCTGGAGGGGGGTCTGCCTGGGAGAAGGAGGAGGGCTCGTTTCCGGCTGCCAGGAGCAAGGTGCTAAGGTGTTGACTTGGAGACACTAGTACGGTGGGTACAGGTAAAGCGTGGGCTCAGAGAGCTTGAAAGTCCTTTTCATAAAAGGTACTTAATTCTTTCTCTTGTTAAATTCTCCAGAATAGTTCCCTATCCTCTTTCCTTTTTAAAACAAAAAGGCTTTTTTTCTAAAGACTAAAGATGGGCAAAAACTAAGGACTATTGTTGACGCTGGGCACTCTGGCGGAGCCCTGGGGCAGGAGCTGCGTCTCCCTTGACAAAGCCAGCTGGGCACGGGGCGGGGTGACTCTGAGTGACGACTGAAGGCTGGATGGCGTTCGGAGTTGTTGGTCTGGCCGTGTCCAAGTCCACGCCAGTGCCTCACGGCAGCTTTCCCCTTTCATTACTCCTCACAGGCACTGAAAGGAAAGAGGGATTTTTTTTTTTAAATGCTAGAAGTTTTAAACTGTCTGGAGCATGGCTTTGTGGAGACAGCTTCCAGGATGCCAAGGATAGCAGCTCTCGTTGCTGCTATGTTGGTTGGAATGTCAAATTCCAGGGCTCAGAATCAAAGAAAATCCGCTGGCTTTTTGTAACCGCAGAGCTGCAGTTTGTAAGATGTTTATACCAAGTGTTTTTTAAGCCTGTTTTTCTACCAATAAAGTAGAAAAACATGTCCTAGCATGCTACTTGTGCTGAGGTCCCAATGCTTATGGCACCAAACCATTGCAATAGTCTGTACTTAGGTATCAGATGAAGCCAAAATAGCCAGGACCAGCTTTAATAGCTTGCTGGAGAGCTTCCAGTTGCTCGTCCAGACCAACCCGCTCTGGCCTGGCCTGCCCTGCCCTGCATGTGCCCTGGGAGACGCCCCCGACGGCTGCCAGGCCCCGGGCTCCAGGGCAGAAGAGCGAGCTGGAGGGCAGCGGGCCAGGCTGCGCCCGTCGGCTCCCTGGCGCCCTTCCTGCTGACCTGTGGCGGCTGAGCCCAGAGGTCCCAGCTTCCGCCGGAACGCCACTCCCCGTGGGTTCCACTTAGCTATCCTGTGTCCCTGCACTGCACTGTTACTCTTCCCGTGTTATTTCACCCATTAAACGGTTCAGTTCCGTGAGTGTTCTGTTTCCTTCCAGACAAGAACCAAATCCTAAACACTGGGTGAGAATTTGGTTACAGTAGTTGAGCTACAGCTACCTTGAGTGTTTTACTCTGTCTCACTGGATCCTTAGCACAGCTCGTAAGCAGCAGCTCAGCAGCGCTGATCCCACCTTAGTGGGTTGCAGGGCACATGCCTGCTGACCCAGGTACTCCGGAGGCAAAGGCAGGGAGGCTGCTGGAGTCCAGAAGTTTGAAGCCAGGCTAAGCAACATGGTGAAACCCAGTCTTAACACAAAAAATAGTTTCAGTCTTCCTAGCACCACTCTAAAGATAGACTAGGGTTCAGGCTGGGGGCACACTGCCGAACAAGCACAGAGCCCTGGCTGCACTTGAGGCTGTCACAAAGCCAGGCATGGTGGCTCAGACCAGCAGCCTCAGCATTTGGGAGGCAGGCAGAGGGTCGTCATGAGTTGGAGAGGGCAGGCTGGTACGGCGCCACAAGTGTGTAGAGGCCATGATCCAAGCAAGGGCAGTCAACACTCAGCCCTGGTAACCAGAATTGAGGTCACCTGTGGGCCAAGAAGTCCACTGAAGCACCTTGAACTGAAAATACCTGATCCTGCAGGCAGAGACTGTCGGGCTGGGCCCAGAGCCCCAGATCCATGCTAGGGCTCAGATAATGCACAGTAACCAAAGCAAATTCTGTTAGTGGCAGTGCCAGTCACAGACCAGGGGATTTTGGCTTGCGGGGTTTTGTTGATTTTTAATCAAGAATCAAAAAGAAGGGGCTGGGGAGATCTGTGACAGAAGTGTCTGCCTGGCAAGTGCAAGGTCATGAGTTCAAACCCCGGTCCCATTAAAAAAATCAAAAAGACATGCTTGCGAGGCAGAGGCTTGTGCCACTGAGGTCTCCCCACACCCTCCCCGTACCGGGATTGAACTTGGGACCCTGTGCTTGCCAGGCAAGTGCTTATTCTACTGAGCTATCTCCCTAGCCCTCCCACCGGCCAACGCTGCGTCTGTGCCATCCAGCTCAGCTCAATCTCTCGGCCCGGGTCTGGCTTTTAAAGCCTGGCCACCACTATCCACCTTCCAACCACCAGCCATATAAAGCTAGTCCAGGGCCTACAATGGAATAGACAGCTAAATTCTGGTTCTTCCAATTCTGGGTTCCCAAATAAGTCAAATCTGGTGAATTGAACCCAGGGGTGTGCCTAGGATCTCACTGGGGCCTTCCGGTTAGGAGACCACTTTAGTTCTCAGCCGTAAGTGGAAACTTAGTCACTGGTGGTTTTGTTCAGTGATTACAAGGAGCTCAGACATTGAAGCCTACAGTCAGGATCCTGCGACACCAAGAGAAGAACCTCTGACCTGCCACCCTTGCTCTCCACAGTGTGCCAGGGATCTCTGCATCCGTCTAAGCAGGTGCTTTAATCTGCTGAGCTATCTGGCCAGCCCACTTTCCCCAAACTTGTGTCAAGAAGTAGGGCCTGGTCAGAATGACTGAAATGTCCACCTGCCTTCCATAGGCTTCTACCCGGCCATTTCTACCTAGGAGTCAACTTAGCAAACCATGAGCCAAAGTACAGCTGCCCTCCGGGAAGGGTCTACAGGGTGTTCAGGGTCTCACCACTAGATCAGATCTGCAGTGATCCACATGATTACAGCCTCCCAAGAGCTGGGATTAGCACGTCCAGTCTCGATTGCTGTCTCAGCGGCCCCAGGGTTGAACCCTAGGCCCGTGAGCCTGCTTGCAGGCACTTAAATTCCCCTCTTTTATGGATGTTGGATATTCTGTCCCAGGGATAGTAAAGTAAAATAAAAGAGCTGGTACCAGAGAAGTGGGGTTACTACAAACCAGTTAATGGGAATTTGGAAAGATTTGAATGCATGAAGCCCCATAATGCCGTAAACAGAGCTTGAAGGGTGATTCTAGCTGAAGCTCAGACTGGAATGTTACAAATTTAGACAGGAAAGGCCTGGCTCGTGAGGTTTCAGTTGGGAGCAGTGTGTTGCCCTCTGCCAAGGAACCTGTCTGCACTTTGCCCATGTGTAGAGACCTACAGGAAACTAAGGTTTAAGGGTGCTGAACTAACCAACCCAGCAGTACATTCCAAGGCAGCATAACATTCAGGCTGTGGCACAGGTACTGTTGGTGCTTTTTGCCAGACTTGGGCAAAAGGCAGAGTAAAAACATCGGAGCCAGGGAAATCGCAGCTTAAGTGTCTGCCTGGTAAGCACAAGGTCCTGGGTTCAATCCTGAGTACTGGGGGGCAGGGGGGAATACTTGAGATTTTTGGCCTGTAAATCTTAGCACTTGGGAGGCTGAGGCAAGGAGGAACACTGGAAGTTTGAGGCCACCCTGGACTACATAGCGGGACCCTCTCAAAAATGAAAGTAGGGCTGGGGAGATAGCTTGTCAATCTAAGCACCTGCCTGGCAACTACAAAGACCCAGGTTTGGTCCCCAGTACCTCATGCCATGCCGGCCACCAAAACCAAGCATAGTGGCATATGCCTATAATCCCAGCACTGGGGAGGCTGAGGCAGGAGGATCACTACCAAGTCCAAGCTCCATAGCAAGGCCCTGTATCAAAGTGAAACAAGAAAACCTTGAAGTTTTTGGTTCAATGTTGGGGTGAGTAGGTGTGGTTTCTGATGGGATCACCACCACCAGAAAGCAGTGAGGTACTTTGCATTGGGATAATAGTGAAGATTCCTTGAGGGAATCTCTCAGGAAGTGGCCAGATTCCTTTGAAAGACTCCGTCTGAGCCCCACAGAACCACAGGCATCCAGCACCACCTAGAGAAGGGTTTCTTGGGGTTGACCGATCCAAGCACTCCGACCTCTGCAGCTATCATCCAAGCTGTTCGGGCTGGGGCAGACCTCACACCATCCACACCCGGCTGGCTCACCAGGCACGCAAAGTGCACAAGCTGTGCGGGCATGAAGATTTCCTCCCAGGCTGGAAACGGCCCAGAAAGCCAAGCAGTGTCCCTGAAGAAGAGGGGCCGAAGCCAAAGGCGCACTGAAGCCTCCAGGACTGAAGACACCAGTGTGGAATGTCAGCTAAGAACGCCACGGGCAGTGAGCACAGCCAGCCGAGGCCACGTGGGCAGGGACCGACAGTGCCGAAGGGGCAGGGCTGCCAGCCTGAGGAACACGCCGCTCACTACCCAGCTGCCCTGGCTGCGGGACACGGGTTTGCCCTGGTGGGTCTGAGCCTTGCTTTGTCCCAGTTCCTTTGAGTCTCCCTATACCTTGCTTACACTTTTTTTTTTCTGTATTTAGGACAGGGTCTACAGGGTCTCACTACATAGACTGGACTCCTAGTTCTCCTGTTTCCAGCCTCTCCAGGGGCTGAGATTATAGGTGAGCGCCACCATGCCGTGTCAGTCATGCCTCAGCACGCCATACCAGGGCAAACCCGGCTGCTGCATTCTGCCTAAGTAGGCGCTTTAGTCCACTATGCTATCAGGCCAGCCCTTACCATATGTCTCTTTATGTGGGGTATTAAACCTTACGTTCCAGCCAGGCGTGGTGGCACAACGCCTGTAATCCCAGCACTTGGGAGGCTGAGGCAGGACGATCGGTGCACGTTTTTGAGACCAGCCTGGGCTACAAAAGTGAGCTCAAGGCCAGCCTGAACTGCATAGTGAGACCCTCTCTCAAAAAGACAAAAAAATAAGATAAAATAAATAAAAATAAACCTTATGTTCCAAGGGACTCGACTAGGAGTTGCCTTGAGTCTCAGGAGAGACTGGAACTGTTGAGCTTCCAGCAACTCCAAGATGGGAGATGGGCCTGAGCCTTCTGACAGCCACAGTGGAAGATTGTGACTTAGACCTAAACCCCCCAAATGTGTTGGATGGGGCTCGGCCCGCTCCCTGGCTACCATGCCAAGTTCTGCCACGTTGGTCTGCCTTGGAGCTGGCCAGGCACGTGGCCCCAGGGGTCGCTGCACCATGTGGACCTTTCCTGCTCAGCTTCCAGCCACCTTTACGTCTTCCCTCAAACTGTCCCCGCCCTGCCCCACTCATCCAGGAAGTGAGACAAGGGTGGAAGGCAATGGAAAGGGGCACAGACCAGGGTGTGGGTGGCTACAGGGTGTGGGTGGCTACAGAACGGAGAGGCAGGCCAGAGTCAGACAGCCAGGAGGACACCCAGAGGGAAGGCCAGATCAGAAGGCAGGACGTTCGGTGCCCCTAGGGAGCACCCGTGACACCAGAGTCACGGCCTGCCGCTGAACACACAAACGCGAGCGACAGCGTGGCTGCTTCTGTGGAACGTTTGCTTTCTTTAGTTTGGGGCACTGTTTCTTTTTTGGGACAGGGCCTACATAGCTTAGCCCAGTCTCAAACTCCCAGCCAACCCTCCCGCCTAGAGCCGGGTACGGGGACGACACCCATGTGCCACCACACCCAGTGCCAAGACTGCGACTTCATGCACATCCCAGTGCTGCGGGTGGGAGCGCGCAGCTGAAGCAGCGTCAGTGGCTCCCTTCAGCCATTTCTTTGTTCTGATTTTTTTTTTTTTTTTTTTTTTTTTGTATTTTTAGGGAAGGGTCTACAGGGTGTTCACGGTCTCACTGCTAGACTGGACTTGTAGCGATCCCCGTTTACAGCTTCCAAGAGCTGGCATTACAGGCGTGCGCCACCATGCCCAGTCTCAATTGCTGTCTCAGCGCGCCCTGGAGATGGGGCCAGCATGGCAGGTCCAGGGATGGAACCCCAGGCCCCTGCACCTGCTTGCAGGCACTTTAACCCGTTGAGCTATTTGGCCGGCCCTCTGCATTTTGTAATGTGCGCACTGTACAGTCCCCTTTAGTGACTTCAGTTGAAGACTTGGTCCCAAGAACTTGGCCATCCAATGAGGGGTGACAGTACTCACTGTAAACCTAGAAGATGTGGATTAGAAGGAATACCCTACCTCATCCTGTGCGAGAGGGTCCCCCACACCCCACACATGCTGCCAGAGGGAGCCACAGACCCCAAGTGACTGACACAAGGTCCCTCGCTGACCCCACCCTACCCTGACAGGGCTGGACAGAAGCAGCAGGCACAGGCTGACAGCGTGGCGGGACCTGGGGCTCTTCCTAGGCACTACGAGGGTTCTGTGACCCGAGGTAAGACTCAGGACAAGTGCGAAGCCCCAGCCCAGGCTGCTGAAGACCTGATGTGGTGTACGCGCTTCCTACCTAACTGCCAGTGGAGCCCCAGCTCCACAGAGTAACACTGCTGCCATTTGTCTAGAAACAAAGGGTCTTATTTGCCAGCATCGTCAACGGCGGTACGTACAGGCAAAAGCCACCTGCCTAGACTCGAGTCTGGACTGTGCCTTGGCGCTGTGGCCCCAGCTCCTTTCCCCACAGGAAGGGCGAGTGCGAGGTTATGGCGAGTCAGGAAAGAGCACAGCGCACCATCGGTCAGCAGGGAGGTTCCTTTATGGTGATGAACTGGAGACACACAGCTCGAGAGCAGCCTCGCGGCTGGGCGTGGGCAGGAAGGCGGTCCCGGCACAGATGGTGGCAATGGCGGCGGCCGGCCACCTCCACAGAGCTCCACTCAGCAGCTCCACCAAGCGCTCTGCCACTCTGCTGCCCTTTTGGCCACTGAAAACGAATACCCTGATGACATGGTATCAGCCCAAGTCTCTCTCCAGTCAGGACAAATGAGGATGCCCGAGCTCCGAAGAGAAAAACTCCTGTGACTTCTCTTGCAAGGACCAAAGAGGGTTTCTTGATGATCTGCTGAGATCGTTACATACACTTAAAATAAAAAAAACTATTAGTCCATTCTGTGCTCCTGATCAGCAGCCCAACCGCTGCAGAGGTGGTGTCTCAGAACAAAGAATTAAGATTCTTCAAGCAGAACAAATCCTAGTGACACCCAGGAGGAGCTCGTGGGCCGGAGGCAGGAGAGAGGGTGCAGGTGCTTTAATTTAGAAGTGGGGTGCTGCCCTCTAGGAAGGCCCAGGCAGACAGAAGCTTTGGCAAGCAGGAAGCACTGCTGGGAAGGCCACTCCTGCCGTGTCGCCACTGCAACCACTGCACCCCTCCTGTGGGGCTGGGGCCCAGCCTCCGACCCTCACCCTGAGCTGTGGCCTGACAGGAACCCAGCTCCTAAGGCCCAAGCGAACTCCCTATGAGGGAGGGCAGCTCTCTACCTAGGCCGCTGAGGGGTGCAAAGGCAAAGGGGGAGGGAGGAGGAGCCCCGCAGCAGAGACATCTGGCTCCCTTGTGTGGTGAGGTCCTGCCGCCACAGGGGGAGCCGGGGCACAGTCAAGCCCCTCACAAGTATTATGGAGATAGATGCTCTTTATTTAATTTTTTTTGGGGGGAGGTGTGTGTCCTGGGGATCAAACTCGAGACCCTGCGCTTCCCAAGCAGGCGCTTATGCCGCTGAGCTTTCTCCCCGGCCCACTTTATATTTTTAACTGAAGTGAGGTGGTGCGCTCAGGCTCACCCTGCTGCCTGCCGCAGCGCTGCTCAGCCGCCTCTGCCTGGGCTGATGCTCCATGGCCCTCGGAGAGGACGTGCAGGGTGCCGGGAGGAGAGCCATCACCTTGAGACTTCAGTTTCTACCCCTGAGAATCTAAGGACTGTGAAGGATGTGGGGGAACTGGGCTTAGAGGTCACCGGGTTTTTTATTGCAGTTGAAGCAGACGCGGACAGGGTGGTCCCAGCCTCGTGAGGGAACAGCCCGGCGGTCATGGGAGCATTCGTCACAGAAGCCCTGGCCACAGGCACGACAGTGGTGCTTGGAGAGCTTCACGCTGAACTCCTTGCGGCAGTTGTGGCAGTGCAGGATCTCGTGGTCGGGCACCCAGTAGGCCGGCCTGGCCGCATCCTTCACCAGGCCTGCGTGAGGAAGGGAAGGTGGTCAGCGTGCGGAGCCTGGGGGCCGCGCCCTGCTGGCTGGCATGCGCTGGGGGCACACCTGCCTGTCACCCTGTAGTGGCTTCACTCATCCCCAGCCGCCTGCTGTGCTCATCTGAGGAGGGAACAGATCACGGCATGTCCCACAGCCTGGCTCATGCTCACTGAGCATTGGTGACGAGAGACAGCCACCTGGGCCGGGGTGGCCCCGCCCTGCACACACCGGGGACAGACGCTTCCAGAGTAAGGAGCGCACCTGCTTATCTCCTAGGCTGCACCTAAGTGTGACCCACAGCAGGCCCAGCGCTGCCCACCACGGTGCTTGGAGGCTGCCTCCAGGGCACTCCGTGGCCTGGCCACCTGGCCACAATCCTCCTCCACAGTCAGTTTCCTTCCCTGTCCTTCCCACAAGTGTGGGTACGAACAACCCTCACACCAGAAGCTGGGCAGCGGCGCCAGGTGTTAAACACCTGGCTGCAGTGTAGGTTAGAGATGGGCACAGCTTGCTGACAGCCTTTCACCTCCTCCTGCCCCCTCCCTCAGACCCATGCAGGCCCTGGGATGTCAGGACGCTAGGACACGGCCCCATCTGTAGGCCCTGGCCCTACAAGACTGGCAGCTTCTACCTCCTATTGCCTGAAACAGTGGCACTTAGAGCCCTGAACCACACTACCCTGGGAGGCGCCATGTGAAAAGGCCTAGAGGTGCACAACCGGACAGAAGGCCGGGGCTCGGAGGCCCCAGCATGCAAGAGCAGGCCCGAGTGGAGAGCAGCCCAGCAGCCGTGCCC
>PVKN010008366.1:0-25191 GCA_004027915.1 Capromys pilorides
AAAAAAAAAAGAAAGAAAGAATTTTAAGGGCTGGGGAGATAGCTCAGTAGAATAAGCACTTGCCTGGCAAATGTAAGGACCTAAGTTCAACTCAGTCCCGCAAAAAAAAAAAAAAATTAGATATTTATACTAATTTATTTCATTGAAAAGTGGTTTGTGCTAATATTATTTGGGCAGTTAAATGCTTATATCTTGTACTCTGAGCAACTAATTTAAAGGTAACAGCATAAAGCCAGGTATGGTGGTGCATGCCTATAATCCCAGCACTTGGGAAGCTGAGGCTGGAGGATCAGTGTGAGTTCGAGACAAGCCTTGGCTACAAAAGTGAGCTCAAGGCCAGCCTGAACTGTATAGCAAGACTCTGTCTCAAAAAAAAAGACTAAATAAATAAATAAAGTTAACAGTACACAATGTATTAACCATTGTTACCCTCCTCTTGTCTTGTTTTGGAATTTATTTTTTTTTTTTTAATCTCTTTAAAATTTAAAAAAATAGGAGCAGGGGAGATAGCTCAGAGGCACAAGCACCTACCTGGCAAGCACAAGGACCTGAGTTCAATCCCCACCCTACCTCCCCCCCAAAATTTTTTTTATATTTAATTTAATTTAAAAATGGGCTGGGTATATAGCTCAGTGGAACAGTACCTGTCTGCCAAGCATCAAGTCCTGAGTTCCATTCTTAGTACCAAAAATAAACAAATAAAATGAAATAAAAATAAAATCAATATAAAAAACAACTAGCTTTTTTTTCTCAGTTGTCTTTTTAATTTCTCTTTATCAATATTATAGATTTTTGTTTTGTGAGGTTTTATTTTTTGAGGGTTTTTTTGTTTTTGCTTTTGAGGCAGGTTCTTGATATATAGTTAATACTATGTAGCTCAGGCTGGCCTCTAAATCACAGTAATTTTCCTGTCTCAGCCTCCCAAGTGCTAAGATTATAGGCCTATGCCACAACACTTAGCTCCTGTGACCAATTATAAAAAGTATTCCCCAACTCTGGGGTTTTATGTTATATGCCATCTATAGCATTTAGAAGTTATTCCTAATGTCACCTTTCTTTTTCTGCAGTATATCATTCTTGTCATAGTGAGGAGAAATGTCCCCCTTGTACTTTTCTGACTCAGAAGTGGTGTATGGGCAAGCATGAGGTAAGTTTTCTCTCTTAGGCATTGATTGTTCCAGCCCAAGATTTCTGATTTAATTATCCCAGAGTTGTTGTTTTATTGGTTCTGAAAGTAAACATACTCGGACAAGCAGAAGTTTTCTATTACCACTTCCTTTTTCTTGAAACAGTCTCACTAATGTAGTGTAGACTGACCTCAAACCTGTGATCCTAAGTGCTTTTTTCGTTTTTGTTTCTTAAGGTAAAATTTGCATACAGTGAAATTTACCTTTTTGAATCTGTAGCTATAATTTTCATCAAAAGCATTTGGACCATCACATAATACCCATCACACACAAAAAAAGGATACAGATCTGAGCCAGGCATGACAGTGCACAGCTTTACTCCCAGCACACTGGGAGACTGAGGCAGGAAAATTGCAAGTCCAAGCCCAGCCCAGGCAACTTAGCAAGACCCAGTCTAAAAAAAATTAAGTAAAAAAAGGGCTAGAGATATAACTGAGCATTAAGGCCCTGGGTTCAAGCCCATACTAGGGGGAGGAGAAACAGTTCACACCTAAAACATTCCGTCAGTGGTTGGGTATCAGTCTCCCTTCCCACTCTAGACCTTGACAACCAGTGACTTGTTACCTGTTCCAGTTCTGTACTTCTACCCAGAGTGTCACAGACATGAAATTGTATAGTGATTAGCATTTTCTGCGTTTTATGAATTTTTAAATCTAGTCACAATTAAATGAGATTTGGCCCGTTTGGCCTTGAGAACACATCTAGATTATCTGGTATGGAGAGAGGTTCCTGACCTAGGAAGAGGTATTTCTGTGAGGGTATCCAGGAATAGAGGGCTCTCTGCCAACTGCCATCTTCTTTCAAGGCCTATACTGGCCAACACACCAGCCTCCAGGCTCCCTGTACCTCCTATTGCTGATACCGGAAGGACTTTCATCCTTATTCTTTTTTAGATAGGATCTCATTATGCAACTCAAGTGGGCCTTGAACTCCCAGACTAGCCTTAAACTTGCCATGTCAGCCTCTCATCCTGCACTGCCACACCTGGCTTCACCCTCATTCTTAACCTCTAACCCATGTTTGACAATGTCTTCTCTTGAATTTAAACACAAAGGTTTTTCATTGTAAAAATGCATATTTGCTGTAGATAATTGAGAATATACAATTCTACTATTGAAAAAAAAATTTTTTTCTCTCTCTCGGTGGGAGGAGGGTGCCAGGCATTGAACCAGAACAATGTGCATGCTCACCACTGAGCAAGAAAGAAATGCTCTAATATTCTGGTGTATTATCTGTCAGGCATGTGTTGATATGTACTTTCCCCTACTCTGGTTAAAATTATACTGTTTTGTAACTTGTTCTGTTTACTTCATAACATGTTGGCCAACATTTGTGGAAATTCTCTTGACATCTGTAACAACATGCTTTCAGGATTCTTATCTTGATGGACACATTTTTCTCCACTTATTTCCTGTGAGTGGTTCTCAAGTCATAGCCCTTCATATTAATTCCTCCTCTAAAAATTTCATCTCCTGTGAGTTTATCCATTCTAAAACATTCATGCATCATTTTTTTAATTGTTGATTTAAACTTTATGCAACAAACCTTAAGTGAATACCTAATATATGCTGGGTAACAGGCTAGATTTAGGGTGACTCAGAAGTTAACAGTACAGATACGACTTCTTCCCTTTTGGAGCATTCACTTGGTAGTGGGAGGCAAGTAAGCAGGCAGTTATAAGTGCAGTAATGTGGGATACTGGGTACTGAGGGGAATAAAAGGGTTTCTACCAAAGGAAGGTACCTTGGAGGAAAGGATAGTGCGAAGATAAGCAGGTAATGAGGGGAGCAGATGACAGAGGGCTAAAGTTATCCCTAGACCCTGGTACTAGCATGGGTAAAGTGTTTAATGATTGAGAGCTACATCTTACCAAAACATAGACTCCAAAGCAATTGGAAGCATCTATGTCCTAGACTTTGGAGGCCTCTTCAAGAGTAGACGCTAGATGTCACTGGAGTAGAAGAGTAATGCTCATTTTGAGGCTTCTTAAAAAAATTTGAGTGAATACAGTATGCAAAGTAGCCTTTGACCTCATAGGAGTAAAATTCTGATAGTTTTTATTGCAGTGGAGAAACTTGGAAACATGTTTTTGTTAGTACAAACATGAGTTGGGAGTTCTTATCGCCTCTTAATTTTTTAAATGAGCAAGGCTACATGAAGTTATGAGACTTTGAGCTGGGAAAGGAGAGTTGAAGGTTTAAATACCTAAAACAGCCCTGGTAGCAGTCTCTGAACTCAGAACCAGTAAGACACATATAAGGGTTTTCTGTCAAGTCAGTGCTTTAGCACCCTGGAAAGGAGGGAGGGAGAAGGTCACCTATCTTCCCAGTTGATTGTAGCATTTTTTTTAAGTACTCTTAGTTACTTGTTGTCCTTTACTTGTGACTACCATGGAGAGTTTTCCCAGGTCACACTGGGCTGCATTAAGTCTTTGGATCATAGCAAGTATGATTATTAAATAAGATTAAGATTTATTTTCTTGTGAAATTAGCATCGCGAACTTTAAAAACCAAGCTAATTATTTTCAGATTAAAAACAACTTTTAGAGGATGAGGAGATAGCTCCATGGCACAAGTGCCTGCCTGGCAAGTGCAAGGTCGTGAGTTCAAACCCCAGTCCCACAAAAAAAAAAAAAAAAAAACTTTAAAAAATTTTTCAATAAGTTTTAAGTTTTGAAGTGCTCTAAGTGAAAAGTAAAACTCACCCCAGATCCCACACAGAAATGAAAATTTGGCTACTTCTGTCTCTCCTAGTTACGAAGCAACATCCCCTGTCACCTGGTTGATATCTCTTGCGGATTACCCTGCAGTGCCATGCTACCGTGTGGAATGCACAAGTGTCAGAGACTCTGTCACAAAGGAGAATGCCTTGTGGATGAGCCCTGCAAGCAGCCCTGCAGCACCCCCAGAGCTGACTGTGGCCACCCATGCATGGCGCCTTGCCACCCCAGTTCACCCTGCCCAGTGACTGCTTGCAAAGCAAAGGTTAGTATTCTAGACTCCTGCTAGAGCATCGATCATGCTAGATCTGCTCTTGAATCTAGGACTGACTGCAGCAGAGCCTGGGCAAGTATCTTAACCAGTGGTCATTAGTTGAGAGAAACTGCAATTTAAGATAGCACGAGAAAGGTGGTATAAATCAGTGCTTTTATTTCAGCAGGTACCTATTGCTGCATGACCAATTTATCTCTCTTAGAGCACATTCTCAAGAAACTCTTGGTTGTCTACTCCATTTATTCAGCGAGAGAGAGAGAGTGTTTGTGTGTGTGTAATCTAGGGCAGGATAGTGTGTGAGATTCTGAGGCAGACCTGGTGAACAAGTGAAACATAGTCACTTATAATTTGTTCGAACTCACAAAACGCTTATTCAAAATGATAATTCTGACTATGATAACAGAAGTGTAGTCCATCCTTCTAGAAGGTGCTGTAAGAACATGTAAATGATCTGGGGAATCAGCCAAAGGCACTCTGAAGAGGCAAAGTGGGGAGATAATGTGAGATTGACTAGGGCTCATTTGGTTGGACTGGGCAAGTGTCCACTTCTGATTCACTGGTATAAACTTCATCCTACATTCTCTTTCTGCCCAGATTAACAACAGTAGTAGTTTCTAGAACGGGGCATTCTGAACTGTCCATATTCCTCCTAGTTGCGCATCAACTACTGTTGTGAATTTGTATGTGTGGCTAGCTCGTTTCATCTTTAAAAGTGGCACTGTCTGACTCTTCTCTGCCCTGTCCTGCCCTGATTTGATTTGAGAGAAGCTTGCTATGCTTCATCTCATTTTGTTTGAAACAGGGTCTTGTTTCATACTTGAGACAGTTTGCCTGCTCCAGCCTCTGGAGTGCTAGAATTATAGGCATGAGCCCCCAGGCCTTGTAGAGAAAGGTTTTTTAAAAGTGAAACCTGCTCACTCACATGGTTATCATCTGCTCAAAGTATTCTGTATTAATCTTGTCTCAGGTAGAGCTACAGTGTGAATGTGGACGAAGAAAAGAAATGGTGATTTGTTCTGAAGCATCCAGTACTTATCAGAGGTTAGTGCTGCAGAAATACTATAATGGTTGGCTCTGTGAAGGGGACTCATTTACTGGAAAATTCTTGCATCTTTTCTGAAGGTTGAAAGGTTTTTTTTATTCTGTGATTTTAAATCTGTATTCTCTGATCAATGAAAAAGTGTTATCTTATATGCCTTTTTTCTGACTCCTAATTTGAAAGGGAACTTTTCCATTTTTCTTCTCATCTGTCGTTTCTCCCCTTTTGGTCTTGTTGTATTTCCTGATGTGAAATGAGTTGCTTTGATATCCTACCACTTCTAGAGACATGGCCAAGGCCAAGTTCTGGGCTGCCACCCCAGAATGGGGCTTCTCATTCTGGGAAGTATCTATGCAGCTGTCTGAAGTCTTGGAGCTCATGTGGTCCTAAAGGATCCAAGTACTCAGCAGTGAGGTGTGAGGGAGTGACTGGTTGTGCATCTCTGAATAGGTTTGGAGTGTATGTGGGCACACAGATCTTAGATTGCCTGTATTGAATACTTCTTGAGTGCTGGGCATTGATGTGTGTGCTAGAGGGGCTAAGGAGGAGTTGGGTTACCTCATGACTTCTCAGTAGCTACTTAGAATCTAAGGACTTGTAGCCATGTGACAGGCACCCAAGACCATACCAACTGTCCTGTGATGGGTTGGATTTGAAAACAGTCTTCTATATCCATATTGTGGAGAGGTTCTTGTGAAACAGCAACGCTTCTTTTTTCTGTATTTCAGAATAGCTGCTATTTCTATGGCCTCTAAAATAACAGACATGCAGCTTGGTGATTCAGTGGAGATCAGCAAGTTAATTACCAAAAAAGAAGTTCAGCAAGCCAGGTGATTTTTAAAATGTGTGCAGATGCTTTGTTTCTTCTAGTTTCTAGAAGACAAATTCATTTGTCTTAGTCCCCTACAGTACAGCCTAACACAGTAGATACTCAGCAGTCTTCAATATTGAGACCACACCTGCCCAGTAGGGATAGGAGAGCCCTAGATGTATGCAACCCAGCCTACAGAAGAACAGAAAACCGTAGCAGTACCTGTATGTAGAGGAGCGGGTGCTGTCCATTGTACCTGGGGAATGTGAAGCTCCATAAAAAGACATTTCCAGGACAGCAGTGGGTGCTAATGAAATCCAAAAAAATCAGTTGGCCTAATAAGCAGCTTTCTGCCATGGAGGGAAATCCTTCTGTATTTTTAGATTGCCTACCTAAGTCTGTCTTGCTAGATAAGAGCTGTTCAGCCTGTTCCCTGACTAGATTTTTATTTGCTTGTCAAGGTTGGAGTGTGATGAAGAGTGTTCAGCCTTGGAAAGGAAAAGGTAAGTGGTTTCAACTGCATGTTATCTGCTTGTCATTGAGCCCTGTGTTGTTAGTGAGAGGGGGCACCCCTATCTACTGTCAGCACCTGCTCTGAGGTTTATTGCTGTTGGGCAACAAGACAAATGTGATCAGCAAGTCCTGAATTGTCTAAGGATAAATCACACAGGTCATTTCTGCATATTTCAGAAACATGAGCTGTATGGTTTTCGGTGTGAGGTAGACATGCTGCAACATACTTCTTTACTGACTGGTCAACTTCTGATACCAGTGGATAAGAGGCTTTAAAAAATGTTCAGTGGATTTTTTTTTTTTTTTTTAATTGAAGTATAATGTAAGTGTTTGGGTCAAGGAATCATCAAGTGAATACAGTGTTGTAACCAGCACCCAATTCAAGAAATAGAAATTATCAGAACCCTCTCTTGTATTCCCAAAATACTACCTCTTCTGCCTTTGGACAAAACTTTATTAGTTTTGTCTGTTTTTGAACACTTATGTATTAGATGATGAAATTGTATTCTTTGTGTTACTTTTGTCTGATTTCTTTTATTGCGTTTGTGACACTCATTCTCGTTGTGTTGCTGGTACTTTATTTCAGTTTTGATATTTTATTGTATTGTATCATAATTTAGCCATTCTGCTATTTTTGGATATATGTTTTGTTAGCGATAATGGGCTATACAAACAACACTGTTAATAACTTTTTTTCTTCAATACTGGGAACTGAACTAAGATGTGCTAAGCAAACATTTTGTCCCCAGACAACATCCCCACCCTCCAAGACCATTTGTGTTCTTTACTCTCCCCCCCCTCTCTCTCTATATATATATATTCATTTCCACTGGATATAACTTTAGGACTAGAATTACTTATTAATATGGTATGCTTATGTTCAACTTTATTTTTTTATTTTTATTCACTTATTTTTTGATACAGGGTCTTGCTACGTAGTTCAGACTCGGTGATTCTCCTGTTTCAGTCTTCCTAGTGCTGGGAGCCACTTCTGGGGCCAGCATGGCACGCTGTACCAGGGATCAAACCCAAATCCTTGCACTTGCCAGGCAGGCACTTGTGCTGCCAAGTTCTCTCCCCAGCTCTTAATATTCAACTTTAGTAGATTCTGCCAGTCCAAACTGGTTGTTTGAAGTTATACTTCTTGCCCTATGTGATGAAGCATGCCTATAATCCTAGCACTTTTCAAGCTTGAGATAAGAGGATCACAAGTTCAAACACAGCCTAAGCAACTTAATGACTTAGCAAGACCTTATCTCCAAAAAAAAAAAAAAAAAAAAAAAAGGTAAAGCCTAGTATTCAGGAAGCTGAGGCAGAAGGATAACCTTGAGTTCAAGACCAGCCTGGGCTACATAGTGAGTTCATGACCATGGCCAACCTGAACTACAAAACAAAATCCTGTCTAAAAAATAGAGGGGGGGAGGAGGGGGGAGAGAGAAAGAGAGAAATTAAGTCAGGGCTGGGGATGAGACTCAGTGCAAAGTCCCTGGGTTTTAATCCATAGTGCAGAAATAACAGTAGTAATAATAACAACTTACATTCTTACAGGAGCAGGGTAGTAATTCCCATTGCTGTTACACCTTTATGCCAGTGCTTGGGATTGTCAGTCTTTTTTACTGTAGCTATTCTTGAGATGTGTAGAAGGATGCATAGCCTTTTCTTACCTTGAAGTTTGACTTTATGTAATTATGACAGAACATTTTGTGTTTAGTGCTGGTGATCAAACCTAGGGCTGTGCACAAGCTCTATGCCACTGAGCTACACCCTCAGCAACAATAATTCTTTAAGTGTCAGTGTGTGGAAAGTATTAGGCTGCCTAGTTGTATGGCCTTGATTTCCCTTGGCTTGAGTCTGATGACAGTGCTCTCGGGAGCACTCTAATGACAGTGCTGTTTAAACCCACTGCCCTTTAAGAACCAGCAGTTACATCCCAGTTCTAAAATGTGTGCCGTTTGAGTCTTAGGTATTAAGAAATGTAATAAATATACAGGAGATCTCTAAAATGGGAAATCTGCTTTGTGTAGTATTGCCTGGATTTGAACCCTGTCTTCATAAACCATGTAACTGTGTAGCTTTGAGCAAGTTACATTTTCTAAGATTTAATTTTCTTAACAATCTATGAAAATGCTGACAATATCAACTTCCCAGTGTTGTGAGAATAAATACTTTAAGAGTAGGGCCAGTGGGATGGCTCAGTGGACTCAGTGCCTGTTTTGGCAAGCACGGGAAATCAGGGTTTAATCCCCCGTCTAGCATGCTGCACCAGCCCCACCTCTGGGACGTACTGAGCCGGTGACAAAGTCTGAGGACGGTAACACACGCCTGTAATCCCAGCACTGGGGAGGCTGAAAACAGGAGGATCACTGCAAGTCCAGACTGCATGGTGAGACCCTGTACCAGATACATAAATGAAAAAAAAAAAAAAACATTAAAACTTAAAGTACCACAGATAGGCTCTGAACACAAGGCTGACCATG
The DNA here is from genome assembly GCA_004027915.1 of Capromys pilorides. NCBI lineage: Eukaryota > Metazoa > Chordata > Mammalia > Rodentia > Capromyidae > Capromys > Capromys pilorides. The sequence continues at coordinate 9,021 of PVKN010008366.1, forward strand.
GTAAGTATCCAGTAAATGCTGGTTATTGACTAGAACTGGCAATATTTGATAATCTTTTGACTTTCTCACTGTTTATGACATAACAATCTTCACTATATAAAAATTCTTAAATACATTGACTCATGTGGAGAAAACAGAATGAAAGTTTGAAAAAGAAACTCCATCTTAAGTTACATATATGTATATTTCCATTGCAGAAGCAAAAACTAGTAGGTCAGTTCAGCCTAAAGTTGAATTGGTGGGGCTTGAGAGATAACTGAGTGGAATAAGTGCTTGCCTGGCAAGCACAAGGTCTGAGTTTGATTCCTGATACCACAAAAAATAAAATAAAGTTGAATTGGTGACCAGCTAATAAAAACATCAAGAGATCTCCCTCTAAGAGTTTTATTGAAAAACAAGGATTTTTTTGAAAATTTTAAAGACTCTTAAAAATTTAAAAAATTTAAGCCAGGTAGGATGACACATGTCCTCAATCCCAACTACTCAGGAGGCTGAAGCAAGAGAATCACTTGCACTCACAAGTTTAAGACCATCCTGGATAACATAGCAGGACCCTATCTCCAAAAAATCATAACAAAAATGTGGTGCTTGCCGGGGAGATGGCTTAGTGTCATAAGCACCTGCCTGCCAAGCACAGGGTCCTGAGTTTGCTCCCTTGGAGGGAAAAATAAAATGTGGTGCTCTGTAATCTCAGGACTTGGTTGGCTAAGGGCAAAAAAAAAAAAGGTGATGCTTATTATTTATTATAGAAATCTTTCCTCTTTTTTATTCTTTTTTTTTTTTTTTTTTTTTTTTTTTTTTTTAACGTATTTGGTATAGGGTCTTACTACATAGCTTGGGCTCATAGTGATCCTCCTGTTTTCAGCCTCCCCAGAGTTTACAGGGATTATAAGCATGTGCCACCATGCCCTGTCTCTGGCCAACTCAGGGCACATATAGGCAGGTCCAGTGAGGCACGCAGTGCTAGGGCTCAAACCCCTAAGCAGGTACTTAGTCCACTGAGCTGTCTCACCCACCCTCCTTTGTTTTCTAAATTTGTACTTTTTGGGCAGGGATATAGCTCAGCATAAGTGCCTGCCTGCTAAGCACAAGGTCCCAAGTTGGTTTTCCAGTATCAAAAATAAATAAATAAATCTGTACTTTTTTATTTTTGTTTGTGGTATTAGGTATCAAACCCAGGGTTTTATGTATAAACTATACCATTGAGTCACTGAGTGACATCCCTATCCTATACACTTTTTTTTTTTTAAGACAGGGTTTCGTTATGTAGTACAGGCTGGCCCTGAACTCAGTGTAACACAAGCTGACCCTGAACTCATAATGGTCCTTCTGCCTTAGCATGCTGAGATTACAGGCCTGCTCTACCACACCCAGCCTGTTCCTCATTCTTATAAGCCTCAGAGGAGGTCAACCCCCATTAATCAATCCTAGTGATCTCTCACATCCCTGAATAACCCAATTCTCCAGAATTCATCTTGCTCTGATCCATATAAATCTATTTTGCTTTTCTTCTTTGAAAACTGTACCTCATTTTCTTCTAAGTTGTTATCACCCTTTCCTTAGTAAAGTGGTTTGCTGATGAGATAGAGTGTAAGGAATTAGGACCCAGTAGTCTATGTATATTACTGCAGTATTTCCTGCCTCATTCAGTTTTGCTTTCCATCATTTCTGTTGCCTTCACTCAATTATGGTTTGAAAAATATTAAAAAGGAAAATTCCACAAATTCACAAATCTTAAATTGTACATCGTTCTAGCTGAATGTGGTGGTGCATGCCTGTAATCCCAGCACTTAAGAAGCTGAGGCAGGAGGATCGGTGCGAGTTTGAGACCAGCCTGGGCTACAGAAATGAGCTCAAGGCCAGCCTGAACTGCATAGCGAGACCCTGTCTCAAAAAAAAAAGACAAAAAAAAAAGTACATCATTCTAAGCAGCATGACAAAATCACTCCAGGACATGAATCATTGCTTTGTCCATGCTAAACATCCTAGTCACCTGTTGTCACTTAGTATCAAATCAGCTGTTGCAAGATCACAGAGCCTGTGTTTGAACAACCCTTAATTTACTTAATAATGACCTCATTGTGTAAGAATAGTGATGCTGGCAATTTGGGTGTGCCAGACAGAAGCCATAAAGCACTTTCTATAAGTAAAAGGGTAAAAGTTCTCAATAGGAAAAAAAGCATGGGCCAGCAGGATGGTTCAGCAGTCTAAAGTGCCTGCTTAGGAAAGCTTAGGCAACCACAAGGACGACGGTTCAATTCCCGGCACCACATGCTGCGCCAACCCCCAACCCAAGGGCTGGGTGAGGCGGCCATAATACAAAAAAAAAAAAAGAAAAGAAAAGAAAAAGCACATGCTGAGTTTGCTAAGATCTATGCTTATTTATTGCTCTTAACTTTTTATTGTACCTAATGCATGTTGAACTTTATCATAGGTATGTATTGAAAAAGCTCTCCACAATTTCAGCCATCCACTGGGGGTCTTAAAATGTGCCTCCTGCAGATAAGGGAGGACAGCTATGTAAGAGAAATTCCCTCCTCCTCCTTCCCTTACATGTGCATACTTCTTTCTTACTTTCAGGAGGTTGGCAGAGGCATTCGATATCAGTGATGATTCTGATCCTTTCAATACCCGTTCATCTGGGTCAAAATTCAGCGACAGTTTGAAAGACGATGCCAGGTATGTAACTTACTTACCTTCTTAGTTGTGGTTTATGAGAGAGGCGAATATTTCAAGATGTAGTAACCAGTATGTACTCGTTCTGGGATTAAGGCAAGTAAAATTGATTTATTTATTGTATGAGATCATGTGATTGTTTAAGGATCTTTCCTTAGTTTTCTCAAAATCCCCCTAGAGGTACCGAACTTTGAGTGGAGAAGGTGGCCCTGGTGGTTGAGCTTCGGCCTGTGGAGCTGAACTTGAAAGGTCTCTGGGCCACATGGCATCTCTAAACTAAGTCCCATGACCCTCACGTGGAGCAGTAACATCTCTTATTTGCCTTCTGTCTCCTGACCTTCTGATCATTGTTTTTCCTTTCTTCTCTTCTTGTATCAGGTTTTATTTGTTTTTTGTTTGATTGATTTTTGCTGTTATGATATTTGGTTATCTGACTATTCCTGACCTCTGCAGTTTTTCTGCCTCTGCACTTTCCAGGCAGACAGGTGGGTAGGGCTTCCTAAAGGGGTGGGAATTGAATGAATTAACTGATGGTTTCTCATTTCAGGAAGGACTTAAAGTTTGTCAGTGAAGTTGAGAAGGAAATGGAAACCCTTGTGGAGGCTGTGAATAAGGTTGAAGTGAATATTCCTCTAAGGCCGCTTTTATTAAAATCAGATCCAGAAACACTTTCAGTGTAGAGTAGTTGTATAAAGCAGTCACAGCTTCTTTGAAGGTCTTTCCTAGAAGCTCAACTGTTATAGCATTCATGAAAACCAACAACTCTAGACAAGAAGCATTCAATAGTGATGAATGAATGAATGAGCAGGCTACTCACAGACCTGCAAAGATCTCCAAAGAGCTGCATATGATAGAAGAACACTCCTGTTTTATTACCCAGACTTTAGGGAAAGATAAAAATTACATGTCTAGAGCTGAAGAGAAGTGGGGAATAGACTTCTCAGAGAGAGTAAGGCTCCCTAGCCAATGATGGTGGTCCACCTTCCCACTGCTTATCTGTTCTTTGCCCATTTTCTTCCCTTCTCTCTCACTACCCATGAAGGAGGAAATGGAATGCATTGTTCCTCTCATAGTGAGGAAGCCAGGACAAATGTATTTCTTAATCTGTGTGTCTGTATCTGCACACTTAGCATTTTCAGTATAGACCAAACTTTCATCAAAGTGTGATTTTCTTGTATTTTAGACTTCAGTTTATTTAGTCCTTTCTTGAGATGGTCACTCCCCAGTTACAGGGCCCCTCAGGTGGAACCATTACTGTCTACCAGAGTCTCAGTTCTTGCCCTGTCTGTAATCCTGCCCATCTACAACAGCCCCCATCTACCCAAAGCCCTCCAGACTTTTGTGACAGTGACATTCTGTACACTGTGAAGCTCTGAAATCCGCTCATCTCTAGTTGGCCAAGCTATTCCTGTGGTGGGAAGGATAGTTGCAAGTGTTCCATGTTTGCAGTTACCATTTCCTTCAATACAGGGAAAGAACAATAAGAAAAGCCACAGCTTCCCTCCCATGAACAGAGACCACCGCCGAATCATCCACGACCTGGCCCAAGTTTATGGCCTGGAGAGTGTGAGCTATGACAGTGAACCAAAGCGCAACGTTGTGGTCACAGCAATGAGGTGGGTTCATCTTGCCAAGAGTTTGCTTTCCTTCTCTTCTGGAAGAGTAGAAGGGCAATTGGCCTCTCTTAGACAGCTGTTTCACAATGATCTAGAGGGCTGGCCAGAGAGTAAAGCCTATCCCACATTACATAGGGCAAATTCACACAAAAGACACAGGCTTCCCATCTGCTCTGACCCCTGGCAAGGGCTGGAGACAGCATTTAGCAGGTAGAAGGAACAGACCTGGCGCCAGAGCAGGATGCTTGCTCATCCCACCCACCCCTGTTCTCCTCTATCTCCTGTTCTCTTATGTCCCTGACTTTATCCTCCTGGCCCAGTGAAACAGAAAGAACACTGACAGGCCTTACGAACAGTATGTTCCCATCAGAAGAAACTGAGGCAGTAGTGTGAGTCCAAAGGGGACAGGGAGTACCTAGACTCATCATCAGAACCAGAGGGATTGGGAACAGCTTCCCAGTGAGGTAAAGTGCCCTGTGACATGGAAGGAAATGGGTAATGGGCCCAGCAGAATAGAAAGAGGGGCTTGAACTCAGATGGCCATGGCTGAGAGGTGACAGGTGGCATCAGAATGCTTGGCACCACAATACCAAAGTCACCACTGAGTTTCTGACCAACTGCCTATCTATAAACAGTTCTCACTTTTCAGTACTTTGTGTTCTGGCTTTTTCCAGAGGGAAGTCCATTTGTCCCCCCACAACGCTGACAGCTGTGCTCGAAAGGGAAATGCAGACTCGGCCTCCACCACCAATTCCTCACTACAGACAGCAGACAGACAAGTAAGGATTCTTCAGCTGCTTTCCAAAGGGTCTAATTAGAGAAACGAGCAGGGGCTGGACATCCTGGGCTGTACCAATCACTCGTGGCATCTTTGGGGTCAGCCTTAGGTACTATGTTCAAATAGGTGAGGTTTGGTTGTAGTACCACATACATTTGTTCAAGCCAGGGGATCCTTAGGTTTGGTGTTTGCAATGCTGACCCCACTCTAGGAAAAGCAATCAATGCACTTGATTTCTCCTACGTGGGTGATGACACCAGGAAGTGGACTCAGCATGTCACATCAAGTCATTCAGAGCTTTAAAAAAAACCATTCAGAGCTGAAACATCTCCTGGCTAACAATTTTAGTTACTCTGAAGATGGATGTGACACTGGGGGCAAGAGTTGGCAGCAGAGGCCATGAGGAGTACTTTCATGTTTTCTTCTGTCTATTTCTGCATGATTTGAAAGGTTTTTACAACAAAAACATATTAATGATTTAAAGAGAAAAGAAAACCAGGCTGATGTGTGGCAAGTCTGCCAGATGTTTTCTCACCATCAGGCCCCCACCCCCTTATCAGGAGAAGAGCCAGCTGCTATACTGTGACCAAGGCAGTGTGGCTAAAAGTTCCTCTGAAAACCAAAGAACTCCCTACACCTTTCTGACTTTTCACACAGAAGTCCTAGTGATACAGGGCAAATGCTAGATTTCAAATACACTGAGTTCATGGTCCCCTGAAGTTGAAGAATGGAAGAAAGAAACAATCGAAATGGGCTGGGGAGATAGCTGAGTGGTCTGAGTGCCTGATAAGCACAGGCACCCAGGTTTGATCCCTAGTACCACGTGCTATGCTGGCCCTAGAATGCACTGTGCCAGCTACCACTACGAGGCTGAGCTGTAGTAGAGAGCAAGATTCTCTAACAAACAAATAAATGATTTTTAAAAAACAAACAATGGAAGTTAAGAGTAGGAAAATTTATTGCAGGATAGAAATGGGATAGGAATAGCTCCTGAGAGACAGCAGGGCTCCCAAATGGGTTACCAACAAACCTGCCTCTCAAAAGAAGCTTTATAAAGAGCCGGGCATGGTGACTCACTCCTATAATCCCAGCACTTGGGAGGCTGAGACAGGAAGATTGGTGCAAGTTTGAGACCAACCTGGGCTACAAAAGTGAACTCAAGGCCAGCCTGAACTGCATAGTGAGACCCTATCTCAAAAAGAAAAAAACAGAAGAAGAAACTTTATAAAGTAAAATCATGAAATGGATGCAGCATGGGTCAAAATTATAATCAGCCGATAAGATTGCAAGCTAGGTAATACTGATCTAGTGGTAGCAAGGGTACATGAGTGGCATTATTAAAATTGGTCAGTAATCTGTAGTTTTGGCCTTTCCTTTCATCTTAGCAGCCTTAATCTTTGTCCTAGTTTTAGTAGGTAAGAGACAATGACCCACCACTAATGACGTAATGGGAAATCTCAAAAGGGTAATACCACCAATCCCAAGTGACCTTCCATCCTTTAGGGAAGTGTATAAAACTAAATGCATCTCTAACCACAGTCCTGATGGATTCTCATCCTTTGCACTGACTTCCTTGAGTGTCCAGCTCTGTTTGACTGCCTAGTATATTTCTACCTAACTTAGCTCTGTGTAAGGCTGGCAGTACCTCCTCAGTGTTTCCTACTCAAGACCTCTGGAAGGGTGTACAAGGTCACCATGAGATCATAGCCATTTGGAACTGGGTAGCACAGCATCGGCCAAAGCACTGAGTGTCCAGCATGACAGGATGAGCCCCTGTGTACCCCCAGAAGCAGTAAACATGGTCTGCATATCCACACAGGCCGTGGTTCTAGAAATGGGAAGAAGGTGCCACTGCTATACAATTCCACATAGACATAACCTCTTGGGATCACTAGCTTGCTGTACCCTGCTATCTCTCTCCAACCTTCTTTTTTTTTTTCTCTCTCTCTCCAACCTTTGTTTTGTTTTTCCTTTTTTGAGAAAGAATCTTAGTGTGTAGGTCAGACTGGCCTTGAATGCACTGTGTAGCCCAGGCTGGCCTTGAACTCAGGTGATCCTCCTGCCTCAGTCTCTGAAGTGCTGGCGTTATAGGCCTATACTACCATGCTCAGCTTGGCCTGCTTTGTTACCAAAGCTTCACAAATGTTAATCACTGGATCATTAACTTTATAAAAAATCTATGTCCATGTGCTCCAAAGAAGAAAAGATTGATCATTCTTGCTTTGCTTTTCAGGAATCCTGGGAGCAGTAATTTACAGAAGATAACTAAGGAGCCCATAATTGACTACTTTGATGTCCAGGACTGAGATCAAGATGCACTTAGATAAAAGAATGGTTAGGTGTAGTGGAGACTCATTTGCTGGCAGATAAATCATGCTTTTCCTCACTGCCTAGCAGAATCATAGCCTCACATGCTGTCTTCTACTGATCCATCCAAAGCATGAGTATATCAGAAATCCCCTTGTCTATTCTTATCTGTATAAAGTGTTCCACTGTGGCCCGATCTACAATTATATGGTCACGAGGTAAAGGCTTCTCATACCATCGTGATTGCTTTGACAGTTGAGAAAGTATTTTACTTTATTTGGGAAACCAGAATTTTAGCCCAAAACTGACTGTGGCACTTACAGTCCCTACTGACTAACACAAGCACATTTGTCAGTCTCCAGTAATGAACCCTGAATTGATACATGGTATGTGGAATCACACACATCATCTTAAACCTATCCAACTTGTGTGTCTTTTGCCAAAAGCTCTCATAGGTCTGTCTACCTGATGAATTTCTTTTCATGCTTCCCAGCACTGTCAGTGGTAGACACAGAAGAGGGTCAGGTTGATTTACAGAACTCCATTTCCTCAGGTCCCTGGCACCTGTCTTGCCACAACATTGAATCTGGCCAGTGACAATTAAGCCACCTCCTATGGTGGTGGAGGATGTAGAGCAAGCACTCCTGCCAGGTTCATGCTCTGGCCTCTGAAATGACCAGCTCCTGTCTGGTTGAAAAGAGTCTCACATAGAACCATTCTGTGTTGCTTTTTCCTAGGCCTTTGGCAGCCTCTCCCTATCCTGGAGCTGTGGAGTTCTAGAAGTGTCTAGACATTTAGAACTTTTACCTGGTAGCCCACCAGAAGCATGCTTCAGACTCCTAAAAGCCAGGTGCACCTATAGTTATGTTATTTTTGGCACTGTTTGTTAGAACCTCATTGACAGGGAGGCCAGAATCTCAGCAGCGTCCTTCTACTTCAGAACAAGCTTTGTGCCCCAGTGCAGCATCAGGAGATTTTAGATAGGGAGTCACAAAACCAAGCCCTAAACTCTGCAGGAAGAGCTGCCCTTTGGTCCTCACCCAGATAATATGGTTAGAAAAGATACAGGAGCAGGGTCAAGTGGCTGGAGAAAGAGAGAAAGCAACATCACTTCCCACTGGGCCACTTAGTGCAGTTTCTGGCCCAACAGCACAAAGCCGTGAGCATGTGTTACATCTTTGTGGGGGTGGGGCTTGAGACAGTCAGGCTGGGCTTGTACTCAGGCAGTCCTACCTTAGCCTTCATTCAGAGTGCTGGGATTACAGGCATGTGTCACCACACCCAGTCTATATCTTTCAAACCTTGGTTTGAAAGTTGGTTTCAACCTAATCAGCAGGAGGTCTGACTGCAGAGTCCAGCTCTGCTGCATAACTTTCCACTCGATGGAATGGAGGTTTTAGCTACATTATCAGAGTTGTTATGAAAATTAAATAGCTGATGTGGAGTACCTGATGCATTAGAGGTGTTCACAATTCATGACAATCAAATATGTTATCTGGAAAATACATCTGCATTTTCTGTCCGCAGCACAGCTCTGTGGACGGGTGGAAGGCTGGCACGGCCTCCCCTGATGAATGTCTGGATGCCTGCCCCGGGTCAGCCTTGGAGGGTGGGGGGCAGGTGTGCCAGGGAAGATTTGTGGGAGTAGAGAGGGGTGGATGGGTCACACAAGAGCCTGGGGGGCTCTGGCAAACCCTAAGCCAAGTAGCCTGGTAGATTTAGCATCTAGAGCAGGAGTCAGCAAATGTTTTCTATAAGAAGCTAAATATTTTTTACTGAGACTTAACAGTTTCTGTTGGAATTAGCAAATTCTGACAGTATGGCTAGTAGGGAGTCACTCCTTACTTAAGGGTACTGGAGTAAGAATCTCATGTGATTTTTGCCTATTATGAAGTATTCTTTGGATTTTTTCTAGCCATTTAAAATATAAAAACCATTTTTAGCACACAAGTGTACAAAAAGTCTTGATTTGGCCATAGACCTTATTCCATCCACCCTGTTCTGGAGCAGCCCCTTGGGCAGAAAGGTGAAGGAGGGAGTGGAGGCTCAACAAGAGGTAAGAGTCCCAACCCAGAGGCTGCAGATGGGATCCAGGAGGAAGAAGGTGAAGGTGGCAGGAGCTGGTTCTGCAAGGAGGGAAGAGGTTCAGGTCCAGCAAGTAGGAAAGGGTGCCAGGAGTCAGCAGAGAAGCCAGCCTCGTTCAGGTCTCTGCGAGGGAAGAGCTTCTCATAGGTCTGTAGGATTCCTCGCTAAGCAACTGTGTTGGACACATTTTTACACGTGTGTGGGTAAGAGAAAGATCCCACCTTCACCCTGAACATAGAGGGAACCCTCGGGCACCAGAGTCACACATTTGCTCTTGAGGACCAGGTGCAGTTCCAACCCCACGCTCTGCAGAAGCTTCTTTATGGCCAGAGCTTCCCTGAGTCCAGATTCATATGTCTGGCATTTCCTTTGGGCACAGTATCTGGGCAGACCCAAATGCTAGACCACCAGAAGGATCCTTGAGACTCCCTTAAGGCAGGTCCCTCTACAAGTGATGCTCCTCTCTGCAGGGGCGCTAGTCAGGCATGCAGTGGGTAGGTGCAGTGCAGGACGAGATGCAAGCAGGCCCCCTCCGTACAGAATCTAGATCCTGTCCTGGCTGGCCTGAAAACAGCAGGGGAGAGAGAATGTCAGGCTTGGAGGTGTCAAGTCTCAGACTATAGGTCCTATAGACAGGTTGGGGTGGCTTCTCCCTGGGGTGCTGGCCTTGCTTCATATCTGAAAGTGTGGAGATGTTGCATCCTAAGAGACCCCAGTGTCTCCTTTTCTAACTTTGGGAAGGTACTACCAGGCCAGACCAGTTCCTCCACCTTCACAGACCTGCCTTACACCAATGGGAAAGTTGTGTCTCCTGAACCCCAGATTCCTGTACCATCTCTTATAGTCACCCTTGTTTTATTTGAGACAGCCCTTGTTATGTAGTTCAGGCTGGCCTTGAACTTCCTGTGTAGCCCATCCTATCCAATTTGTGCTAGTTCTGCCTCAGCCTCCCAAGCACTGGGGTTACAGTTGTACACTACCACACCTGGCTCCCACCCACCCCACCCCTTTTTTACTTACTTTGTGGTGCTAGGGATTGAACCCAGGGGCTCTGCTCTGAAGTACATCCCCAGCCTTTTTTTTTTTTTTTTTTTTTTTTTTTTTTTTTTTTTTTTTTTGGTCTCATTGAGACAGGGTCTCGCTATGCAGTTCAGGCTGGCCTTGAGCTCACTTTTATAGCCCAGGCTATCTTGAACTCACACCAATCCTCCTGCCTCAGCCTCCCGAGTGCTGGGATTACAAGCATGCGCCACCATGCCTGGCTGCTTTTATATTTTGAGACAGGGTCTCACCAAGTGCCCACACAGAGCTCAGACTTACGATCCTTGTGCCTCATCCTCCAGAGTGATGGGACCACAGGTATGCACCACTATATCTGGCTCTCCTGGCCTTTACAGCTCAAGGATCCTTGGGAGATTCACAAAGCCATTCTGGCCCGTCAGTCTACAAAGACTGGACCCAGGAGAGACAAAGCTCCTTGGGCTCATGGTCTGCCTTCAGGACTGACTGGAATTCCTATCTTTCTCTACCTAGATGTCAGGGCTAAGTCCTCAGGAAAAACTGAATGATTCCCTCCCTGACTTCCTCAAAGCTCACTTGAGAGTTCTATGACCCAGGCTGTCCTTGGCCCCAGAAGTGCCAAGTTGGGCATGAGGAACCAGCTGAACAGCTAGGATATCTCCTGCTTCAGCTCATTCTTCCCCCTGCAGTGTCATCTCTGTCGAGCAGGGTAATGGTAGCTGCGCATGTGCTGCCTTGAGCCACCACGAGGGTAGTAGACGGCCAGAGGTCAGGGGTCTCACCAGCTGCAGGACTTCAGCACAACCAAGACTGTAGCCTGTGCCCATTCTGTCTGGGCAGCTCTTGGGTGTAGGGAACAAAGTATAGTCAAGCTTCCTGAGCAAGGGTGCAAATTTGCCATCACCTCCCCTTGTGTTCTGCTCACCCACTCTACCAGGCGTGAGTTGAAGGGGTCGGAAATCCTCATCTACACACACTTCCCAGCAGCAGGTAGCAGCCATAGAGCATCTAGTATATGCCGAATATGGCGCTCACCTCTTTCATTCCCTGGAGAAAAAAGCTAAGTTGTGCTAAGATTGGGCTGGAATTTGTGATCGTCTTGGCCTCTGGGATCTCTCAGATTCCTGGCATATGATCATACCAGGCTGGAAAACTGAAGATTACAGAAGTTGGGTCCTTGTCCAAGATCTCTCAGTGAACCACTGGGGATGTGAAGTTCCTGCTAAGTCTGTGTGTGCCTTCTTCAAGGGTAGAGCAGTGACAGCTATAGGTCTCTGGGGCAAGGCAGCTCAGAGGCTAACTGAGGGAGAAGCTTCACTGTATCTTCAAAGAACAGTACAGGATCCTTCCTGAAACGTTGACATTTTCTGCAATGGCCACTAGGGTGCAGTATGTGTCCCCAAGCCAGGCAGGGAATCTGGTACAGACATGAAAGTTCTCTTAAAGCTTTATAGTAGCATTTATAGCCACTATGATTTTTAATTGTCACATTTTAATTTTGAATATTTGTCTCTGCTTTTGGTATATATACAGAGTGTGGACATGGGGGAAAACACAAGACATATCCAAGAAAACTAAAGAAAACACATTATAAAAAAGACTTATTCCAAGCAGAGGAAACAGCCAATGCAAGGACTGCAGCAAGGCCACGAGGCTATGGGGAGCAAATGTTGAAAAAGGAATAGAGGCTACATAGGCCCTGGAAGATTAGGGCAGACAAGTGCATGACAGTACAGCTGATCAGAGGCTCTTCCTGGCTTGTGAATTGAGGCTACACTGGAGGGGTGGGTGGGGAAGAGACTGGGAGACCATTCTGACCACTGCTATTCTGTGAGCCAGTGGCTTGAACCAGTGTGACAGTGGATAACAAGTGGCTGGAATTGAGGGCACACAGATGTGGCTCAGTGGTTAGAGCCTTTTCCTCGCAGGAAGCTCTGGGTTCAATTCCCACCAAAGTTTAAAAAAAAAGAGTGACTGGATTCTTGCTACATTTGCAGATAATACCCTTTAGATTTGCTGGCAGCTGGGGTGTAGGATGTGAGAGAGTGAGGAGTAGGGGATGATTTCAAAGTTTTTGGCCTGAGCAGTTGGAAGACTGAATTTGCCATTTACTGAGATAGGAAAGAGTGTGGGACAGGCTTGGGGGAGAAAATCTGTCCAGTAGGTGGTTGTACACAGAAGTCTGAAGTTTGGAGACAAGACCAGGCTAGCAATCTAATTTGGGGAGCTGTGGCTTGTAATGATATTTAAAGACCAGTGAGATCAAGAGGATGGTGAAAGGAGGTATAAGACTAGGCCCCCCTGGGCACTGCATTCTCCTGAAAACTAGCTGAGGACTTGACCGAACGTCTGAGGCCTGCCTGGCCTCCTGCCTGCCTAGCAGCCTGAGCCTCTGCTCCTGCTGTGCCCTCTAAGTGAAGCATCCACCAACCCATGCCCATGGGGAGCAAGACACCGGCCTTGTGCATGTAACAGACAGCCCAGAACCAGGTTCGTTCAAAGTGGAGGGAAGGAAGGACTTCTAGAGGACTCACCAGGTGAGGCAGCACCTTCCCAGGTCAGAGTCTTCCAAAGAGCTGAGGGACTAAGCAGGCCCCAGAGAGTTTAGCACGCCTCCCTACTACCCCACAAATCACCTCCCTTAGCCTTAGGGATGTCTTCCTTCCGGAGCCAGGACAAGTGTACTGAATGGCAAGATGGGAACAGAAACATTCTTGATGACCCTGGCAGGACTGTTGGAAGTGGTCCGTGGCAGTCCACATCTGAAGAATCCTAACAGCCAATGAGGGTTTGATTGGGTCACTGGAGGATTCAAAGGCCAAGTCTTAGACTTATGACTTCATTTGTGTGCCTATATGCACCTGGCTCTAAGCATTGTGTCTTCCCCTGAGCCCTTGAGCAGCCTCTGTGCCTCCAGCCTCTACTCACCCAAGGCACCCCGAAGGCACCCAGAACCCCTCCACAAGCCCTGCATGTGCCCTCCTGCACCGATCTTGGCTCCTGGACACCAAGACAGGGATCATTTTTAGAATTTACATTTTATTAGTGCATTCTAAAGACATAATGACCACATTCATCATAGAGAATTTGTACCTATACATGATATACCTTAGGGTTTTTTGCCAGCCCTCCTTTCCCTCTCTCTTGTCCCCCTTCCTATTTGAACATGTTCCTCCTATTTCAAAATACATTTCAGTCCTTGGGGCCGGCGAGATGGTTCAGTGGTCTAAAGCGCCTGCTTAGGAGGGCTCAGGCAACTGCGGGGACTGCAGTTCGATCCCCGGCACCACATGCTGCACCAGCGCCACCACCAGGGCAGGCTGAGCCAGCCACAAAATGAATAAATAAAAAAGAAACAAACACAACAAGCAAACAAACAAATAAATAAAAAATTAAAAAAAAATACATTTCAGTCCTTATTTACACTTTTAGTTTCTCATGCCAGGGAAACAATGTAGTATTCACACATGGTGTGTCTTATTTATTTCACTTAAGAGTATGGACTCAAAGTACATCCATTTTCCTAGAAATGTCTTCAGTGTATTCTTTATGACAAAGTAGTACTCCATTGTATAAAAATACCACATTTTTATCCATTTACCCACTGATGGGCACTTGGATGTTTTTAAGCTCTAGCTATGACAAACTGCTACTGTAAACATGGATGTGTATATATCCCTGTGGTGTGATGCTTTATTTAATTCCTTGGGAAGATAGGAAGGGAATAGCTGGGTCAAATGGGACTCCTGATCCTAGTTGTTTGAGAAATCTCCACACTGATTTCCACAGTGGTTGTACCAGTCTGCTCTCCCACCAACAATGGAGAAGGGCTCCTTTTTCCCCACAGCCCTACCAGCATTGGTTATTGGTTGACTTCTTAATAATAGCCATTCTTTCTTGGGTGAGATGGAATGTCAGTGTTTTAACTTGCATCTCTCAAATGAACATTTTTTCATTTGTATTTCTTCCTCTGGGAAGTGTGCACTCATCTCAGATGCCCAGTTTTTGATTGGGTCTTTACATTTGGGGGTCTGATTTTTTTTTCTTTTTTGAGTACTTTATATGTTTTCAATTGTAGTCCTTTGTTGAGAGAACAGATGGCAAACATTTTTTCCCACACTCTAGGTTTCAAGACAGGGATTTTGAGGCCGTGAGCTCTTGTAAAGTCCACCCAGCCTTGTTTCCTCAGTAGAAAGCTGACGGCGAAATTAAACCCCATTTCCTCTTTGTCGCACTCACTATTATTTTATGATTGAACAAGGCCCACAGAGGTTGCATAACTTGCCCAGAGTTCAAAGATGGATACCTGCGTGCCTGGGAGTTTTTGTTTTCTGTTTTCAACATGAAGCTTTTGATTTGGATTTGAAACAGGGTCTATTGTGTTGCCCAGGCTGACCTTGAAATCCCGAGTTCAAGAGATCCTTCTTCCTCAACTTCCCAAGAAACAGGGACTACAAGTGCATGCTGTCATACTTGGCTATTTTGAATGTTTTGTCCTTTTCACAGTATCTGCATGTTATTTATACTGTTATTTATAGAATCTATTGCATAATTTAAAACCAATCACAAGCCAACGTCATGTCCTGTGCACATGCTTCAGATGCACATTTACAGGAGTGAGGGCCTATTCTATGCACTATGGAGCAGCTATGCCTCGCCTTGATTTCCTTGTATGTAGCATGAGCATGATGACATGAGGATCACATGAGAGAGTGCTAACAGCAAACATACACTTCCATGTTCCAGGCTTAACCACTGTCCTCACTGCAGCCTGGGGGAGCCATCGTCCCATCTTACCTGAGCTCACACAGCTGGTAGGTGTCAGAGCAAGTATTTGGACCCAGGCAGGCTGGGTTCACTGAGCTCTAATGTGCCACAGTGAGAGCCCCTGCTGTACGCAGGATGTCTGGGATCACCCTAAGTCCCACTGTTCCACTAAGATCCACAGATGCTGCATGTGACCCAAGACAGCTGTCCCACATCTTCCTAGGTCCTAGGTAGATGGGATTCCTAGGCCTCATCTGAGGCAAGACTCAGTAAAACCAACCAGAGCTCAGTGATGCCAGTGTCCATTAGAAGCCTAAAGAATGAACAGGAGAACATGCTAGACAGGGAGTAAGGGAACCTTTCCAAAGCTTGGATCGCCAGGCTGAAGATCAAATCTTTATCAGGAAATCCACACAGGGGTCTGGCCTAAGGCTAAGAGCTATTACTGGCCAATTCCTACTCCAATCTCAACTGAAACCTCAGCAGGAAAGGGGGCAGGATGGAGAATGGGTCATAACACGAGGCTTCAAGGCCTAGATAGTAGTACTGTTTAGGTCACATAGCCAATGCGTGCTGGTCTGGGACTGAGAGACCAGGAGAGCAGGGTGTGTATGGGGTGGGGTGGGGGGCTGGAGGAGAGAGAGGGCAAATGTATGAGGGTGCAAAGCCAAGAACAAGGATCCACAAGCTACTGTTACTATGATGTCCACCCCCCCCCCATCCTGGCTGCCTCTCTCTTTCCCTTCCTTCCTTCCTTCCTTCCTTCCTTCCTTCCTTCCTTCCTACTTTCCCTTCCTCTCCTCCCTTCCTGCCCCAGGACCTGCCTTTCCCTCCAGACTTCCCTTGCCTCTGCCTGATTCCTTGTCCTAACCCAACCTGGGCCTGGCTTCAGTCCACCCACACCCTTCCTTCTCTGACCCAA
>PVKN010008367.1:0-25239 GCA_004027915.1 Capromys pilorides
CTATCTCCCCAGCCCCTAATGATACTTTCTAGGTCCAACTTTTAGTTTATTTTGAATCAAACCAATATTATTGCTTCAAGAAATGTATTATTTGCTTTGGGTTTCCCATATAAACATAGTATATATACATTACTTACTGCTTATAGATCCACTTTTCTAAGGGTACTCAGTCTGATTTTGATTTCTGATGCAGCTGGCTGTGTGCTAAGATCATTCTTTAGAATTTACAAGGATGTAAGGTGCTTGTGGAGAAGCAATCCCATAGTGGCAGGTCGTATTCCATAAGAGCAAGAGGCGAACTGCATCCTGCAAGGAGCAGCTGTGTGCAGCAGGTGTGCCTCACGCAATGTGCACCTACCTTATAGTAGTAGAAAGCCATCAACGTGTGCCTGCATGCCAGACATATGTGTCAGGAGGCAGGAGGCAATACTGAACTGAAGAGAGTACACACCTGAATTAGAGGGAGTGTTTGGGACTTTGCAAAGTACAGTATACCTGGAATTATCCATATGTATGTCTGTGTGTGTGTACATATGTGTGTGCATTCGAGTGCATGTACATGGGTAGCATGCATGTACGGTAGACCAGCTGACTCCCCAAGTAGAGAGCCAGAAGCCCTGAAGCCCTGGTTGCTGCTGCAGAGTTGTCTGAGGATCCCAATTATGTGATTTTATCTTGTCTCACAGCCTGCTCTTCCAAAATCAGAGAAAAAAGGACTTAATGGGAACAAGAGAGGTCAAGTAAGTACATGTAGCTGTTTGCCACACTTACACAGGACACTATATGTATTTCTTCCTGCCCCCTTTACCCTATTGTAGTCATTCTTCTTTAAGGTCAGAGCTAAGGCAAGTGGAACTAATAAAGTGGTACTGCTCCAGGAGCACAAACCCAGGGCTGGAATGGCAACCTGCCCCTGCCTTTTCATCAACAGACTGCCTGGCCATCGCTGCCTGCAGTTGTCAGGAGTTGGAATCTCAGAGGGCTCAGGAGCATCTGTGAGCAACAAGATTGCATTTGACCTTATAGGTTAAGGGCTTGGGAAGCTGCCTCTCATAATTAGCTAAAGGCATATAGGATACTTTATTTTATTTTATTTTTTTGTGACCTGCTCAGCCCACCCTGGGAGCAGGGCTGGTATGGCATGTGATGCCAGGAATCAAACTATGGTCCCTGCGTTTGCCTAAGCTTGCCTAAGCAGGTGCTTTAGACCACTGAGCTATCTTACCCCCCCTATAGGATTTTTAGATTTTAATTTCACCACTACCAAAGGGAGAAAGGAAAGGTACAAAAAGATGGCCATTTCTTTTCTACCTGGTCCCCCAAAGGACAGAGGCTTTATTCCAGATAAGTTTACATTTCTCCAGTTATGGGAAAAAATTTCCTGCTATGGGAACACAGTGACTATCAGAAAAGTCAAACTGCCCATGTAAAACATGGCCACACTGGCCTCCAGAGTCTTGCAACCTGGGTTGGTCAGTCCACACAACCTTCTCAAATTACCAATAGCTGGAGATATAGCTCAGCAGCACAAGTACCTGCCTGGCAAGAACATGGACCCGGTTTAATCCCCAGTACTGCATGCCATGCTGGCCCCAAAACCCTGGGTGCACCGTGCCAACCCCAAAGCCAGGCATAGTGGTGCACACCTGCGCTGGGGAGGCTGAGATCGGAGGATCACTGCAAGTTTGAGATACATAAATACATTTTTAAAAGATCTAATATACATATATTAAATCCCAGTAATGTATCCTTTTCACTAAAGTATCCAGTCCTTTTAAAATTAAAACTGTTCCTGAGGGAGTATCACATCATTAAGGTGTAGCTGTTATGTTCATCTAGAGGAAAACATGTTGGAGAAGAGGGTAGCTGAGTAAGAGGCTGACAGGTGTCCACAGGGACAGCCTGGGAATTCACTGAACTGGCAGTTTAGGGTAGCCGCACAGTGGTGAGCTTGTGTAGTGGTAACACATGCCCACCAGTAAGAGAAAACCCACATAGTGCAGAAAAATCTTATGTCCAAAGCCCTATGAGTAGGACCTGGAAGTAGGACTACTCGAGAATCACTGAATCTCATCTTTACAGAGCTCCATCCAGTTATAATCTCGGCTCATCACAGGAAGCTCCAGGAGTCTTAATGTAATGTGCTAACATGCATGATTTTCTTTTGCTCTTGCAGCAGCCAGTCACTGGCAAGATGTCCCATCTTGGGTGTCTAACCATTAACTGTGACAGTATAGAACAGCCACTGCTGCTGATCCAGGGGGTCTGCACAAACCTGGAGCTAGAACTGGGAATAAATCTGCACCTGGCCATCAACTGTGCTGGACATGAGCTGATGGACTATGTGAGTCTCCACTTCAGAACACAGGCTCCTTGTAAAGTCAGAGCTCAAGAGCTTATCTGAGTAGTTCCCAAATAGATGAAGTTGTTTTTAAAAATTAATAGTGGGTAAGGGATTCCAATGTAAGGGGAGTGAGAAGGCCAAATTAGCTAATTACCAGAGAGTAATATAAGCATGTAACTTTAAAAATAAAGCAAGGCACAGTGGCATATGGCTTTAGTCCCAGGTATTTGAGAGGTGAAGTAAGAGGTCTGTAAATTCTAGGGCAGTGTGGAAAACTGCATGGACACTGTCTCAAAATATAACAAGGGTAGGTATGTAGCTCAGCATTCCTTGAGTTCAATCCCAAGGGCTGGGATAAAACACATAAACAGACACACACACACACACACACACACACACACACAGAAAATCTCTTAATTTTATACATAAATTCTACCATAAATATGAAAAAAGTATTTAACAGATATAAAATGAAAGTTATTCCACTACGGACTTACTAGGAAATTGTTTAATTTGATTACTACATTGCAAACCTAAAACTATTGGAAAATAATTTAATAAACTGGCATATTTTGCAGAATGCAATCATTTGATCGGTAAATGTTGAGTTTGTCAAGCATGACAAGTTGGTCAATTGTAACTACAATTTCTTCGTAAGTCCTTCCAGGCAGATGATTGTTAGAATTTATGTTGTTATTCACTCAAAATATACAAAAAAAACACGTGTAGTGCTGGTGATCAAACCCAGGGCCCAGCACATGGTAGGCAAGCACTGTACCACTGGGCAATATCCCCAGCCCTCCCTTGCTCTAGAAAAATGTTCCCAAGTCACTGAAACTTGTGAGGAGTCATGTTTTTGTTTAACTATATAAAGTTTTCTCCTCGGCCTGGGTGAGAAGGCTAGAGCCTCCATGATGAGACATCACCAGGTGATCACATTACCCAGAGAGAAACAACTTTTAGGCGAGACTGGAATACAAATTCAATGAAAACTGTTCTTTCCTCAATTCCTCAGGCTAATACTCAATTTACCTTTATACCCAAGAAATCTGCATGTCAGGAAAAATCAACGTGAAGTTTTCCACATTATACACACACGTGCTTCTCACTGTCTAATATGCAGCTCTGTCTCCATTCTACAGAATGCCCAGCATACAGTCATGCATTTATTGTGACTTGGTAATTAATGTCAAATGCAGGGGACAAGACAAAACAGGGTCCTGTTTTAACCCTGACTCTAACTTTCAACTACAAAGAAAAATTTGAATAGTGTGTAAGAGCTTTAAGTTTTGGCTTACTTCTCATAGTTCTTTTACTTTTCTATAGAAACTAAGCACATAAAGGAATGTTTAATTTCCTATTCTTCACATAATGATTGGTTGCTAGGCATACCATTAAGAAAAATAATTGCATGTTTTCATCAGCAACGTATACCAAGAACTGTGACTATACTGACTATTAGTGCTAAGTAGACTGGGTATTTATTGCTTATATTCAGTAAAATGTATTAGCTTGATATCAGATAATTTTTACAATAATGTTAGTTCAAAGTCATTAGCATTTTTTTTCACTGACAAGATAGGATTTTTAAGCTTTGCCTTATAGGAGCTTAAAGTTCTTGCTGCTTTTTAGCATGAAATATAAAACTCCTTCAATTACGGACTTCTTGGGAACATGTTAATTTCAGTGGAATATCCAGTCTGTTAGGGAGAGCAGCAGGAAATCAAGCATTCACAAACCCAACTGCCACTCTGTCCATTCTACCTCTCTGCCAGCACCTGAATGTCCCCGGTGCCACTTGAGCACAGAGTTGAAAATAAGGGGCTTTGTTCTGAAGAATGACTACACTGGATCTGTCAGCCCAAATTCATGAGAGTGCTACAGTCCAACTTTCAAAAGTTTCTGCTAGAAGCTGCATGTGACCTAAGAGATGCCTTCTTCCTAAGTCACTTCACATTTCATATTTTTAACGCTTAAAAGCCTAGCCCAAGGTGAATGTGGTGGTACAAGCCTATACTCTCAGCTACTATGGAGGCTGGGGGAGGAAGAGGCAAGTTTGAGAAAAGTCTGGGCCACTTAGACTGTCTCAAAACTTAAAGGGGGGCTGTGCTGGGGGACTCTAGCTGACTGCTCCCTAGGTTCAACCCTCAGCACTGTAGATAAAAACTCTAGCTCTGCCTTCAAATTTTAGAATATTTACAATACAAGAAACAATTTGTTCACTGAGTTGAAAGATGGTGGGTTTTACAGTGGGCAGGTTTTGCAATATTGTTTATTGTTGTATGAATTTGTATTACTGTCCACCTACCCAGACAGCCAGGTACTGTACCCCATGTCATAAACCTAAATAAAAAACACAATTCCAGACCTACTCTGTATTTGTTGGTGTTTTGTTTGGAAGGCTCCATCCAAAGTCTGTGGGAAGCTTTAACTATGACATAAGAGGAATAGTGACTTGATTGCCCCAGGTTAATATTTTGAAGATAAAATTAAATGCACAGATTTTTCAGGTTAATGTGGCTTGAAAATGTTTCTAAGCTTTTACAAAAAAAGAATGAAAACGAAGTTGATTGTGACCTTTAACATCTGAACATGGACCTTTTACTTTGCTGTCTCCCATACATACATCAGAGTAAAGGAAAGTATGAAGTACTGACAGGCACCTACAAAAATGCAGCGGAGATGGTCGACCTGTACGTGGAGCTGATCAACAAGTACCCTTCCATCATTGCCTTAATTGACCCTCTCAGGAAGGAGGTAAGCTTGCTAAGCTGTTTACATTTCTTTTTAATGTATTTGGTACAGGCTCTCACTATACAGCTCAGACTCGTAATGAGTCTCCTGTTTTCAGCACTGGGATTGCAGGTATGTACCACCATACTCAGTATTGGTAGCCAGCTGGGCATGTGATGCCGGGGATTGAACCCAGGTCCCTGCGCTATCTCGCTGGCCTGTTTACATTTTATAACATCCTTTTATGCTGTAAAGTAAGCAGGCTCACCTTCCACATTTTATAGCAAAACAGAATAAAATGTCACTCTTTTGGATCTTATCCTTGGGAATGTGTTATAATTTGGGCTGGAGCTGGGTTGCTTTATTAGGGCATTTATGAGAAAGCACTTGCTAAACACAAGAATAACAGAAACAGGATCACCTTGGGTGTGTGTGTCCACTGAGTGAAAAAAACCATTTGCAAACCCTTCAGGAGTTTGTGTATTTACAAGCAACTTCCCTGAAACCACCCTGTGGGCCTTGCTGGTCCTTCAATATGTTAATCACATGTCATTTTCATGTACTCATGGAAACAGCACTTCTACAAGGCCAAGTCTTTTTTAAAAATTAAATCCAGTTACAACATAAATATGAAGCCTCTTTTTTTTTTTCTTTTCCACTACTGGGGGTCACACCCAGGGGTACTCTATCACTGAGCTATGGTCCTAGCATCTTTTGTTTTCTTATATTGAAATACTTCCCAAGAGGAAGTCAAATTTAAGATGCTCCTGCTTCCGCCTCCCTCAGTTATGGGATTACAAGTGTGCTCACAGTGCCTGGCCAAAAGCTGTATTTTAAGAAGTTTGGGATGCTGAGGGTTTGTGATCTAGTCCAACTAACAGCTCTGACAAGGGTTACTGACATGCCGCAAAGGAATGTCTCCCCCTCTGATCTATGTAAATGCCCCACATTTGAGTTCCTGATTTTGTGAAATTTGGACCATTTGCATACTAAACAGATAGAATGAACTGTCAGCCTCAGAGCTTTAGATTTGGGAACAGAGTGAACACTGGAAGTCGTCTGGAAGGCGGCCCTGGTCTTGTCAGTCCCATCTTCCCCTTCCTGCCAAGCCTATACACAACCTCCCAGAAGACACCAGCCAAGCTCAGTGCCAGACTGGCCTTGTGGTGACAATCTCAAGGCTCCAATCACAGCTTTTTCCAAGTGAATGGATGTACCTGCATCATTAGCTCTAAGGCATAATTGCTGGGGTGACTGTATTTGTGTATTTTCAAATACATACATATTGATACATATACTACTAAATAACGATTTCATTTCACATGGTGGTCCCCTCAGTTAAAATAAGGTGAAAGAAAAAGGACCAAGGCTTTTGTTGTTGTTGTTCATCAAAAATAATTTTAACCAATCTTCATTAGCATTAGGGATAATATGGTGATGGGAGTAGTCTGGGTTAGAAGAATGTCACAGTTCACCTGAGGAATGGTATTTAGCACATTAAGATCTGGCAAAATCTTTAAGCTCAAACTAAGTCCCTTTATGTAACACTTCAGCGAAGTGTCCAGACTGATACGGCTGTGGTACCAGGATCATTCATGCACAGGTATAAAATGTTTTTTGTATCTCAGGAAAAGAGGATGACTTTAATTATGGGCTATGGCTTTTGCTGTTTTCTATAAGCGCCAATTCTTAAATATTTACCCAGGATTCCGAACAGTGGGACAGCCTCGGTCAAGCTCTTGGCACCAGGTGCTACGTAATTGCAGGAACGGCATCCAAAAGCATTTCTAAGCTTCTGGAGCTTGAGAACATCAGCACCCCGAGATCCCATGGGCTGATCATAAAACATACAAATCAAACTACGATGTCTGACTTGGTGGAAATAACCAACCGTATTGACAGTAAGTAAAATACAGGTCTGAAAGACTCATAATGACTTCGTTATGGAAGAAGCTCAAAATATTCAATATATGAAAGTTAGCAAAAACGAAGGAATAAATCTGGGAAGAAAAGAAAACCCAACCATTTGGGGGATATTTAGTGTTGGAAAATAAAAGGCAGTTTGGTGAGTCAGTCTGGCGCTATTCCAGTAACAGCCCTAGTCCAGGAGGTCGTCTCTTCCTGAAGGTCATCATAAATGGGTCACTGGCTTGTCAGCTTCACAATGGGAGGGGCCTCTCTGCCCCTTATGTAAACTCGCTGCCTGGTTTCTTCTGAAAGGTCATAGCCATTAGCACATTTATCAGTAGGCTATAAGCAGAGGCAGTGAACTTGGGCTACGGAAAAATCTCTACAGAAGGCAGAGGGAGACCCCAGCCCTGATGGCTGACTAACAGGACTCACAGACTCATTGTCTGTGAAACTCTCAGTACGATCTCCAGCCACGCTTCCCAACATAGCAATGTTCACACTCAGGGAACACGTAGAACTCTCTAAAGTGCAGGAGCAGCCCCTGAAGGGAGCACCAGGGGTAGCTGTGTTCACACCACAGCACGCTGTTATAGTAGTGTAAGTTCTTTCCTTTTTCACCTTATGCTCTAGATTAATCCTCAGCACCCTAAGAATAGAGACCACAGGTAGCACAATAAGGATGCACGCAGTCTGCTGGACTGAAAGAAACTTTGCCATTTTTAATATGTCCGGATATTAGGGAGCCATTTGAATTTGCATGGACTTGGGAAAGGCTCCTGGGTGATGAGAATTTGGAACTAGGGGTGTACCTCAGAGGTTAGGAAAACAGGTAGAGAGATCCAACCAATCATGTCAGGAGAGATGTATGGCAGAACGAGGTTTACCGCAAACAGGAAGCACTAGAAAACTACCAGCCAGGCAAAGAAATAGTGTCAAGAAAGCATCGAGAAGCAGGCCTTTAGCCATGAAGCTGGGATTAGAAGCAGGATCCCAGTTGGAGACCAAGGGTGACAGGTGAAAAGCAGGACACCAACACGGGTGGGCAGCCTCACACGGTACCAACAGCCAAGAATTTTAGCATTTAACTGTGTAACCCTTGAAGCTCATGTTATCATTTCTATTTTATTGATATGAAAAGGTTTAAAAAGGCTAACTTTCTGGAGACACTACAGCAATGCCACTTCCTTTTGTTTTAATTTCTAAACTTGCAGTCTTTGCTGCCTCAGTCTGACCATGCAGTTCCTTTCACCTCAACTACTTTGCTCAGGGCTGTTGACCTAGTTAACTATGCTTCACCCCTCAGATACTGACCAAGATGAGATGTCTGTAGATGTATCTATGTCCTCCTGTCTCTTCTGCCTCTAACTGGCTCTGCTCTCATCTTCCCTTGCAGCATCTTGGTTTCTCTTTGTAGTGTTTCCACAATGAATTGTCTTTTTTTCTGTATTTTTTAGGGAAGGCTCTACAGGGTGTTGAGTGTCTCATGACTAGATCAGACTCATAGTGATCCGCCTGTTTACAGCTTCCCAAGAGCCGGGATTACAGCACGAGCCACCACACCCAGTCTCAATTGCTGTTTCAGTGCACCCTGGAGGGTGGGGCCAGCATGGCAGGCCTGGGCACCAAATCCCCAGCCCTGTGCCAAATTGTCTCCTTAACTGCTAATTATCCCCCACTAGGCTAAATTCCAGTGAGTTCATTGGCATCCTGTTACATAAACAACAAGAGCAGGTTTTGGGGACTGGGCACAAGACCAGACTCAGACGTGCAACAAGAAGCAGAGCCACACTGGCAACTGGGGCCAGGGTAGGTCCCAGAAGACAGAATGTTCAGTACATAGAGTTAGCCTGGGGTGTCTGATGGAGGACTCTAGCCCTGGCCTTTCCCCCTGGGCCCACCACTTAGCAGGTGTTCTCTCATCTTCAGATAGATCTTGTCTTTAAAATGAAAATATTGTCAGTGTTGAGAGAGCTCTGGCTCACACTCTTCATAGACTCTGGCAAGTTTCAAGGGGTTTTGAGGTCCTCAAGTGACTAAATACTAAGAACACTGCTCTAGTAAGTATTCAGAAGGACAGGTTCCCTTAAATAAAATCCTACAGGGTGAAGTAACGAAGCTGCTGTGGAGACTGTGGCCTCCACAATACTGGTCCTTGCACTTAACTGTATTTCATCTGAAAGGCAGATTTTTCTACTTGAAAAGCAACAGAATTAAATCATGTTTTATAGCATTGGTCTTAGGAACATGTCAATCTGATGTGAGAATTGTCCTCCATAGGCAGTAGAATACAAAGCGTTGGGTTAAAATGCTAAAAGTGGTGTGTGGCTCTCGACAGGAGCGTCTTACATCTGGTACCTTTCCTTTCTCATTTTGGTTCTAGAAGCTCTCACTTTTGTGAATTGTTTCTGTGCCACACAAAACCAAAGGAATTTCTCTTGCAGGCAGGAAGCACATCACCGTCCTTGGAAGTACAGACGGAGAGTCCACTGATGACAGCCTTGTTGATTTGGTAAGTGCTGAATGCTGGTCAATTGCAGAATTGCCAAAACACTGCTTTTATCACGAATTGGTATTCCACAGAAATTCAGTCTTCAGTAGAGAAAGTCGTGTAACCTTTTATGAAATAGACTTGCTTCCTCCAGACAGCTACCTTTTGCAAAGAGCTAATCTTTGAACTTTTAAAGAAGAAGCACAATGGAAGTCCAGGGAAAATGACAAGCACACTTAAATAACTGGGGTGTGCACTAGCAATCTTCCCTCCTAAAATGAAGTGAGAAAGGCCAGACTGTTCTTAGATAAAATCAGCATGCTTACACGACTAGTAAAACGTCCTATGGGCAGTCAGTCACACCATCTTTTTGCCTTTCAACACTCCAGGCTTCTCAGCAGACCACTTTACTTAAAGATAAAAATGAAACTGTAAGGGAAAAACCCCAACAGCACACCATGACAGTTTCTTTGCACTTTAGAGAATTGTTTGTAACCTAGCAAAACATACTCCTCACCCATTTTAAATAAGTTGTTTTCCCCTTCAGGCCATTGGACTCGGCGTCCGGTTTATCAAGTTGGGGGGTCTTTCTCGTGGTGAACGGGTGACTAAGTACAACCGCCTTCTTACTATAGAGGAAGAACTGGTCCAGAATGGGACACTGGGTATGTGCTGCTTTCTCACTTTGTTTTCACTTAGCCATGAATAAGGGGACAAAGATGGGAAGAGGGGGAATAGAAGTCCCTCAGCAGGAGGGCAGGGGAACCCAGAGACTGGAAATCAGCGCTGACAAAACCAGGATGGCATTTGCCACAATGTATATTGTTGTCTTAATGGATTATCTATTTACCTGAATGTTTAAAACTCCTGCCCTTCTTCTTGCTGAATAGGCTGCGTGAGGCTTTTCAATAGAATTAATTGATTGGAATCTCCAAGCCTACCTTTTGTTATGGTCCAAATTACAGAGGCTTTTCTTCACAGCCTGTGAAAGTTACAGGCAGATGTTTTCCTGATGGATCCTGGAGACAACACTAAGACTTAAAAAAACTAAGCAACATGTTAATGTTAACATACCTTGGAAAGTTCAAGGTCTTATGAGAAGTGAATGAATCACTTATGAAATCCAAGCTTTATAGCAAGAAGATAGAAACACCTTGTGTATACTTTGTGGAGAGAAAACATCTTAAACAGGCATTTTTGTTTTGTGTATTATTGTGGTGACCGAAAAAGGCCATAGCAGGCAGTGTCATTTACAGAGATCAACAGAAGTTGTGATTTTAAAACTTGTCATGTTTACCATATATGCAGGGGTTCTGAAACACACCCTTCACAGAAAATGAAAATTTGATAAATTACTTTTCAGTTACATAAAGTCAAAAGTTAGTCTGTTTAGCGTGCAATGCAAAAGCTCATTTTTTTGAAATAGGTCAAATTATATTGTTCCACATATTGTCTGGCTACCTTTTCCCACTCTGAACTCATGGGGGCCTTAGGTTCCTTAAGTGACCTCTCATACATACCCAGGCAGCCTTCACAAGAAATACAACTGTCTCAGAGCATCAAAAAGACCCTAAGGACTAGAGCCCTAACCCCCCCTTTCAGGGGCTGTAGAACGCTGGGTCTTGGGATGAATTAGGAATTGAGAATTCCTCTCTGACTCTGGGCAGTAAATGTTAAGGGAATATAAAACTGGCAAGGCAAATCTCTCTCTGTTCCCATTTCTGACTAGGAGATCTTGGCAAAATCCGAGCTGTTAAAGTATCATCATAGGCGTATGTGGCTTTTCTGGAACAGTCCACTCCTGCTATCATTTCCCTTGGTGTCTTTGGCAATGGTTTGCATTCACACATACAGCACTGGCCTTTCTTCTCTGGCTCAGCTTCCTCTTTTCCTTCTTTTGCTGTCTCTGCCACAGAACAGCAAACACCACAAGGTCTTACTGGGTACAATGCCAACGAAATAGGACACTAGCACTGGACAGTGAATGCACAGCCACAGTGATTTTGGACCCTTCCTCATGGAGATGTGACTCCTCTGGCCATTTCTGATAATGATCTCCTTCAAATAATATGTGACTCCAGAACTGGCACCACTGGATTAGACAATAAATTTGTTTTTCTTTTTTCTTAAAATAGGTTGCAAACAAGAACACACCTTTTTTTGCTTTAATGAGGATGCTGAAAAGGCACTTGAAGCTGCTGGCACTGCGGCTGCTGAGCTGCAGGGGCCCTGGGAACCTATCTTCCCCACAGAGGTTGTGAAACAGCTAAAGCCTGAGCACGGTCTGGCTGGGTTATACCCTGGGGCACAGCCACACCCCGGCTACTAGACTGGTAGGTGGATGTCACTGTACTAGCCCTGCTCTTGAACTGCACAAGTTCAGGTGTGCTTTTCATGCTTGTAATGTCACTGTTTGCTCAAATACATATATAATATTTCTGCCTAAAATTCTGTGAGCTTTGTTCTAGTCATCACGTTTCCATGGGATCAGCTCTAGAGCATCTTGTCCTTTATGAATCAGAAACCTCTAAAACAGAAACCAATTCTGCAAGAAGTTCTCAGTGCCAGGAATAGGCAGGTGTCCACCTTCTGTGTTCTGAGATGTACGGACACATTTTCTGCAGACACCCTGATGTAGCTGGGTGACAAGAGTGTCACTAGTTTTTAAAACAGCCAAAGAACTTCATCTTATTCTCTTATACTTGATTCCTTTTTTCTCTGATGTCTTCATCTTAAATTTCAGCTTTTCTTTTATTATTTTTATCTTTGTGAGTCTCCTTATATCGTTTTGGAACAAAAAAAGATATAAACTAATAAGTAAATAAGTAAAACAAATAGTCTTTAGGTTACTAAATGCCCCAACTGTTTATAACAGGTAAGGAAACTGGCAAGTGGTTAAAAGTGATGTGACGTGTACTTGACCAATTGACATCTTGGTACTTGTCAGCCATGGTTGGGGTTATCGCAGAGGAAAGCCAGAAATACACATACGCAAGCATACACTTATGACTGTATGAAGTCCAGCTACTTTATATGACTGGACTTGGTTAAAAAGATTACTATTTGCTTTTCCTACAAGTTGTGAACACTGCTGTATACTAACCTGTAGGACAGTTGGCTAAGCTTAGATTTCTGATCTATTATGTAAGTTTTTACCAAGCGCACTGAGAACCTCTCCTTTCAAAGAGTATAAACAAGGGAACTTAATGTCCTCGTAGCAGAGCCAGCTTATTCCTGTCAAAGCTACAATCTGAAACTGGCTCGGTGGTAGCTTCTCAGAGCATGAGGCACAGAACTGGCTGATACCACTCTAAGCTGGAAAACTGTCACAATTTGTGCTCACCCCTGCTTCTTCTGAGTCTTAGCAACAAACAGTGGGGCAAGAAATACTGGAAGGAAAATTCACATTAAAGGCAGGATGAACATGACTGTGTGTTTGTGAATACGCTTAGAGATACCTACACATGCAATGCACGTGAAAATAACACCTGAAATATTATAAACCAGAGCAAAATGATTAAGTTAACCAATACTAGGTTATTTATTACCTTAACCAGATTAGCACTTCAATTTCAACCCAGAATACAGTCTACTCATGTTAACCTTGTTTGGTAACCAGGCTCACCCAGGGATGGGGAGCATTTTAATGGCGTTTTCTGAAGACTGCTGATCACTATGGTCAGTTATGTTGTTTCCAATCTGTGTTATAT
Organism: Capromys pilorides; assembly: GCA_004027915.1. NCBI lineage: Eukaryota > Metazoa > Chordata > Mammalia > Rodentia > Capromyidae > Capromys > Capromys pilorides. Next base: position 13,187 of record PVKN010008367.1, read on the forward strand.
AAAACACTTGAATGTAATACATAGTATCTGTGAAAGAGATGAAAAAACTAGTCACATCCCACACTGAAAAGGACAGTGAGATGGGGAGCGCTGGACAGTGCCGGGAAGGCACGTCTACACTTTGCAGTCCGCGTAGAAGCACTGCTTCCTACACTCTCCCAGGGTTGGTGACGACAGAGTTCTCCTCTCCCCAAGTGTATCGGCACATCTATTACAGCTGTTCTGTGATGGAATGGCGACATATGGCTAGTGTACCTTAAGAAAGATAACTCAGACTGCGATACAGACTACCACCCCTTGCCTGACCTACAATCTAAAATGATCAGGAAAGGTCATCAGCAGTAATTTTCACCTCTACTACTTCCTGCCCAACAGACCTTGAACAAAGTTTAGGAAGGAGGACTTTAGCAGCCAGCGCCAACCCAATCATCCTTTTTAACTCCAGGCAAACAAAGCTGGGTGCTAAAGGCCCTGTTGACTCCTACCAGAGTTCCCAACTGCTAAAATGAGCATAGGTGAGGAGTTTATGTGAGATTAGCTCAGAGACAAAAAGGTACAACAATTTTAATTAACTTCTTATTCTTACAGAAGAGAAGATGTTTTCTTTTCTTTCAGTAGGAGCAGCACAAAGAACCTCTCCAATCTGCCTGTCTGGTAGACAAAGTACATCAGCATGAGCTAAGAAAACTGAAGCAGAGAGACCTATCTAGACTCCTCAAGAGCAGCATAGATATTCCTATATAGAAAACAAAAGCATGCAGTCCCTTCCAACTTTAAAACGTTACAGTTGAATGTATGTCATTTTTTAACGCGAGTAACTAAGGACACACCTTAAAGATGGAAGCCCTGGACCCCTCTATCTGAGGCCAACTACTCTGCTGATGACTAACACAGCAGGTGGAGAAAACCCTCAAAACTGAGCTGAGGGAAAACTGTAGGAAGAAGGTGAGTGAATATCTAACATCAAACATCCTCATACCACAGTAACTTAAAATATGATCGTGAAGAAGAAAAGTATGGAAGCTCAAAGAGGCAAAATAGCCGGTGCTAAGTGATGTTTGCTCATCTCACTGAATGGCTCACTGCCATTGGGAATGAAGGCATGTTCATGACCATGTTGCCCTGTGGACATGTACATCAAATATGCGAGCAGTGTATATATTTTCAAACTTCTACATACGTGTACTACGCAAACCAGGACACTGATAATGGACATGGGAAGGAGGAACACATAGAGAAACATGGAACCAAATGACTCATAGCAAACTATTTGGCAGACCATTAAAAATTACTAACAGTACCAATTCATACAATTTCCCTATGAAGAATGTCAAGATTAGTTAAGTTGTGGGGCTGGGGTGTAGCTCAGTGGTGGACACTCACCTAGCAACCTGCAAAGCCTTGGGTTTGATTCCCAGCAGCAAGGAGGCTGGTGAGATTGGAGAACTCAATTTAAAAAAGTCAAAAACCACAATTGACCCTTAATGGGAAGCTTTTGCTGCTTCTTTTTAATACATTGTGCTGAGGAGAGTTCAAATCACAGCATAACATAACCCATCTAAGTGAATTAATCAGTTTGTCGTTAGCATATCACATAGCGCTATTATTCAGTTAGCAAAACATACAGATGAAAAAAACATTACATTGTAATTCCCTAGGAGTAATGTAATAGGAAACTGTAAATCATCTCTGGAATAACGTGGCAATAGTCAGGCATAACGAACCGAGGCAAAGATAATTGTCTCCAAGTGGAGGCAGTACATTCACCTGACTACCCATGTCTTCGAGCCTCTGCTTAGCACACGTGCAAAAATACAATACAATACAACTACTGCAATTATTCCTATCATTTTCTTCTGCCCTTAAGTGAGAAACACCTGACAGCTACATGCTGATTCATGCTAACAAAACTAAGCCTTTCACTTCCTTTAATAGTAAAATTACCATTACTGAATCATTGTCATAAAAAGTGCATTCTAGTACATTACCACTTATTTTAAATAAACACCAATTTTGAAACAATTGACTCTGAAAAGCTGCATAAGTTTTTTTTTAAAAAATCCCTGATTACATTTCTATTTATTCATGGTGGCAGCCTGAAACACTGTATTTTGAGAGACTAACTACCACTTGATTTCTTTAAAACAAAACAAAAGAACCTGTGTAATACAGAATGGCAGCGAAGCAAAGCGTGTGCTTGTCACTTATCTTTGCCATACATAACTGTGATAAAGTACGGTGCCTCAACCACATTAGTATACTGGAAAACACAATTAACTCATAGTACAGAAGACATGGTTTATGAAGTTATTTCTGTTGGTTCAAGGTTTGGACCTTCCCCTTAACTCCACAGCCAGGCCACCAGAACATTCCCACTGAGCCTCTGGGAGGCTTTGGGCATGATCAGTAACATGTGCTCTTCAGCCAATAGTTAACAAGGTGTATAATTCACCTTGACTAAGAGACAACTGGTCTGATGCCAGCTCCTAAGTTTGAAGTTTACCTCAGTCTAACCCTAGAAAACAACTTGTATGCCATGGAAATCACCCTTGCCAGACCCAAAATAGAAGCTTCTCTGAAGGCTTTTAGTTTTTGAGCCATGGTCTCTTAAATTCCTGGGCTCAAGTGACCCACCTGCCCCAACCTTTAGAGTAGCTGAAGTACAGGTTCCAGCCACTGTGCTTGCCCTAGGGGTTTTTTACATCATGTTAAGCTGTTCAGTTCTGTTGATCCAGCTATTGACAAGCACCTCAAACTTTCAGTATTACTGAATTTGATAAGTGGTATGCACATTTCCTAAAAAGATACCAACATCTGAATCCTTTGTAATCTAAACAAAGCCATACTTCACACATACAGTAACTAGGAAAAATCTTATCCTTATAAAGTTCAAAAGCCAAAGACTACTTAAAATGTGTATATTTTGCTAAATAGCTTATTTATGCTTACAGTTGCTACTTACAAAAGTGACACCAGAAAAGAACTTGTACTGTGAATACAGTGACCAGACAGAACGTCTCTAGCCCTTGGCAATACACCAAAGTGAATCTCGTGCTTATTGAGAAGGACTTCCAAGCATATCAGTGCTCTGGCTGATGCTCAGCAGCTGGAGCTGTCTATTTCTCTCATTTTTTCAATGCTATCTTCTTTGAATTCCGCTTTAGTTTCACCTTCATCATCTTTGCATTGAGCTGAATCTTTTTCGGCGACCTGGTCTTTGGTTTGGGGCTCTTGTGTAGAAACAGGATCTAAAACTACAATTGGTTCAGCTTCGTTTTCACTGCCAATGTATCTTCTCCTGTATCCAATGTTACTGGGAGGCCTATGAGATGAAGAATTAAAGAGAAAAATAAAAAGTAGACAGAAAAACCAGTTTTTCTTTTATATCTCTGGATTCCAACCAACAGCACTTCCCCACTATTTTATCTAATCAACATGCACAGTTGTCTTTGAGATGCCAGCCATCATAAAAAAAAAAAAAAAGCAGCAGCAGCTATCCAGTTACATATCAGGAGCACAAAGTCAGAAGAAGGCAGAAGAGGAGCGATTAACAGAGGAAGTGTTAAAAAGCCAAACGCACCTACCTGCTTAATCACATGTTCTTCTCAGGAAGTCAGAGCTTGTGGATCCACTATGCGTTCCCCATCACTGCCTGATCTCCTGACCCCTGCCCTGCCACCCTCACTTAGCTAGAAGGAGCCCACCCAACCCCTTCCCTCCCACTTTCCCCAGGTGCAAATGACTGCAGATTAGCTTTGAAGAGGTGCAGGGAGAGGAGAGACTCATCACTGGAGGACAGGTAAGAAGTGTGTCAACTGCAGCCCTGACTGCTAGGAGAGGGCTGATCAGGGGTGATGGGCTAGACAGGAAAGCTCAGGGAGTGAGTTCAGACGCGTGTAAGTCACCATAAATTTTTTCTAATCGGAAAATCTGGCTCTTCAGAAATATTTGATTGAATCTCCAAGGCAGGTTCTGACCCCACCTCCCCCCAAGAAGCTACCCTCTTCTGATGCAAGAGGCTACTGCTTCTCAGGCTGAACGCCTGAGGGAATTTCCTTGTGGAAAGAGGTATCCAGGAAATATTCTCCCTTGCAATGTCAGGAAATTTAGCTGTTGGCACTTATTGCTCTCAGAAGCTATGGTCAGATCCTACCATGGGAAGCTTGCCGCTGGGCTGCTGTGCTGTCCCTGATGGTCAAAGCGGCAGCAGCAGTCAGGGCCAAGGCTCTTAAGACTTTTCTGATCCTCTTGGATAAGGCCAGGATTGGATAAGACCAACCTCTGGTTGGTCCCAGAGAACGCATTGTTTTCCTTGGGCCAGTACAGCGCGGTCCCACCTCTAACTATGCTGGGCAGCTGCTGGCCAGCTCCAGCGCAGGCCCCAGCACCAGCCCCGCCCCCGCCCCGCCCCCGGAGCTGCTTTCCACAGTTCCTGACCTCTCCACCAGGTGGAACCCGTCAGGAGACACTCCTCCCATGGAATGCTGCTTGCTGGAGTTACCACAGTTCACTAGGTGTTTCGTGCCTATCTAGTCAGTCAGCAGGTAGCATCCGCAAGACAAGGGCTGTGCAGTTTTACTCACACCCCTCACACCTTGTGCAGATCATTTGTAAATGAATGAGCAGATATTAACACTGTGAAAAGCCAAGAACAATTTGGAAGAAACCAAGGCTTTGAGGTCTTATACAATAAAACAACAGAACATACAATCCACTGTTGCATGACAGATACAAAAATCCACTCTCCTACCACTTTCTGAACAGCAAGGTCTACAAGATCTATCAAATGCTTAGCAACCATTCTTTCTGGCTACTGGGTTACATAACTATGTGATTTCTCGCGGGTGGTAAAAGTATCATCAGGAAGCTTAAGAATAGGCTGGACAGGATCTTCCACAAAGCTTCATTTATCTTCATTAGAAACCATCTATTGGGACCAGAGAACCACTTGTCAAAGCATCTACAACTATGTTTGGGGGATCCATCAGAGGGGTCCTGATTTTGCATTTCTTTGACCCAGGCAACATCTAAATACCTATGATCAGAGGAGATGAACTGCTAAAGGATAGAAAGGGCCTATCATGGGATGAGACCTTAGGTGAACAAGGGCATTGTTGGGCAGTCTACAGAAGCTTATTGTCTCTGTGTCTGATGTTGGGGTTGAAATAAGTTGTTCTTATAGCTACAAAAGGCAGGGAAGATGGTTGTCAAAGTGGCAGAGACCACGAGCAGACTAGAGATACATCTGTCTCCTGTAAGCACAGATCCTCATGATGCACGCAACCTCAGGATATGCTGCAGCCTTTCCACGAGCATGCATTTGGCCTAGGGTGGGAAGAAGCTGGAGGAGAAGGTGGGGGAGCTGTAGAAACCTGGGCCGGCCACTGCACATGCTGGTGAGGTACCAGTCAGCCCAGCAAGAACAGTGCATCAGCTGCAGCACAGTCTGCCCCACCTTGGGGAGGGATGATTAATAGTCTACTCCGAACTCCTCAATATCATGCATGTTTCTCTTGCAGTCAACTCTAAACTAGAAACAAATGGGTGAAGAGTCTAAGAAACAAAGCTATAGCCCAGCTTAGGCATCGGTGAAAGCCACAGTGAAGCCTGCAGGGCCAGTCCAGCCTGATTCTGAGCCACCTGTGTATAAGCCAGCCAGTCCATTCAAATCATGCACAGGGGAATTTCGCTCACTGTGGCACTCTGGGTGAGCAACTTCCATCAGCCCATAGCAACCTTCATCACTTCTGTAGAACTGCCATGGGCCCTGAGTATCTGCAGCTGAAGGGTGGTGGACACCTGCTAGGAAAAGGTGTCTTCATCAGCTGGGGGCTTAACACTTCCAGTGAGTGCTCTCAGGGCTCCACAATGGCAACAAACAGGCTGAGAGAACAGAAAACTCAGAAAGTGTATGGTCAGGCTGAGAATGTCCTGGAGCAGCCCCAGCCCACAGAACTGTTGTCTCTCCTATAGCAAGCTTCTCAGCTGCAGCTGACCCATTCCGTGACCTGTCAACCAGTTTGGGAACCCCTCTGTTGACTATCACCAACCAAGGCACAGTGGGCAGGTTCTCCAAATCTGCACTGAATCACATTTGACAGGGTTCTCCTGGGTAACGACCACTACCTGAGGACCTAGGCAGTGGAGGCAGACAGAGATTGAGGCATTCATCTAGTCTGATACGCTGCTGTACACGAGAGGGCAAGGAGGTGTGCAGAAGGAAAAGTTGGGCCCAGAATAAGCAGCGCATCAGTGGTGGAGCTGGAGTAGGAATTTGGAGCCATCTCCCACTCCTTCCTCATCTACAACACCATGTTTTCCCCAAAGGCATCTATTCCTAGAAACAGGACATAGATGCCACGGGCTAATCTGAGCATGTTCACTCATTTACATCCATCTGTGTCTTACAGATCTGATGCTGTAATGGCCTTCAAACTGTCTCCTGGTTTCTCTGGGTCTTCCCCCTGTATAGCTTGTAGTTCCTTCTAACTGAACATCCTTAAGCCCATTTCTATTTCTCCTGGGGAGCTGTGCACTGTTTCTTCTGCCTCATCCCCCTAATTCCATCGTCACAAGAAAAGCTAGAGCTTATTCAGGGTCAGGGCAGAGAGTCCAAGCTCTCATTCAAGGCCACCAGAATCCACCAGAGTGGCAGATTCTAGAGAGTCGAGTCTGGTATTCTTCCGGAGACGGAAGTCCTAGATGCACAAATGCAACAATGCAATGGGCACTGTAGGATATGATTATTCTGTTCAATTTTTCTGCTTTAATGAAGTGCCTCAGGACAATAACTACAAACAAGAAAAACCTCATGTCTCAGGTGACAGGAAGTAAAACTAAAGTCCTGGCACACTCAAGCTAAAAGGGATCACCAACGTGAGTTAGTGTAGCCTCTGGTTAGATGGGTCCAGAGAAGTGAGATGAAATGATCTGTCCAAGAAACATAACTACTGACAACAGATAAAGGATAAAAACTAGAATCTTGATTTCCTGGCCAGTATTTTTTTTTTTTGTCTTGCAATAAAATACTGGTAACCATTTATGATCCATTCGAATAGATATTTCTCATGGGTCATTTTAGACCATTTGTTCAGATGTGATTTCGTGACAAAAACAAAACCAATAAGATAAAATCTTGAACATAGCATATCAGTCTATGGCATCCATAGAAGCTTGGTACCCAAATACAAGATGGGTGCTCTTTCAAGAAGTAGCTGCTGTTCCCCATCTGCAGGAGAGCAAACACGTGGGCTTCATCTGGCCGGGCCCCTTGCTGGTGACAGGAAACACCTGACTCCAAACTTTACTGGTACCAGAAGAATCAGGACAATTGCAAATGGTTCCGCCAAAGCTGAACTTTATAAAGAGATTCAGTGATTTCTCGGACTGTGGCACAAGAGACTAAAGCACAGCATTCTAAATTTTAAAAAGCACATCATTGTTTGCATTCAATGAAATTCTTTTCAAAATCAACTTTCTATGTTCAATTATATTCAACAACATTCTAGCTAACATTTCGGCTGCAATTCAAATTAACTAATGCCCAAAAGAGCCCTAATCGACATGGTTCTGAGCTCAATTGAATACAATCAAAGCTCATGAAATGAAGGGGAAAATGCTTATTTCATGCAAATTCTGCATATCACTCAAGCTTAATTTTACTGATAATATAAAGGTGGGACATTTTGAACATTACAGTGAATGAAACTTTTAAGCAGTGAGAGTTATTTTATAAAATGCTACCTCTGAAAAGCTGATTGCCAAACAGTATAAAAATGGTTTGAGGCATAAATGCCAAGTTCATTTCTATTTCACTTCTGAGGTAACTATCTTTCAAATCGCAACAGCTGGACTATTTAACACAATCTGGTGAATCAAAGTATAGCTCTTCTCTGGTCTCCCAGTGGGACGTCTGCATTAGTCCATGGCAACCAGCCAACAAATGACGCACAGCCGGACGGTCTGAACTCTGTTTCATTTACAATAAAAATGGATAAAACCACAATCATATTTACCACCTTCAAGGATAGAAAACGGAAAGATTTAAATTTGTCTTTATAAAGTAGTTTGCTGAGAAAACTCCAAAGAGGAAGTCAGCCTTCTATTTTTCCTGGTGTAAAAATACATCTTACTTTCCTTTCAAGCCGTCCGCAGTTTCTAACTATAGCAGTGAACAGAAGTAGCGCGGCAGCAGGGGGAGTTTCTATTGTTTCTTTCCAAAACCCTATTTTCCAAGAGCCTTTAATATACTTGCCCCAAATCTCACAAAATAAAGTTTAAAAAAAAGATGAAACTTCCTATATTACTGCCAATTCACATACTTTTAAATATAATGAAGGTAGGACAAAGCTCAATATTTTAGCTTTGTGTACTTCTTAAAAATTCCATTTTAGCTGGAGGAATATATTAGCTTGTCAATTTGTATTGTTTCTATTTGTAGGAGAAATAGATTTTTAGTGATAAAAAGAAACATTTTAAAATAGAACATCTCTGTGTTTGAAAATCCAGCACCAGCCTCTAGAGGCTACTTGGTGCCAATATTAACAAGGGTTTCTTTTTAACACAGGTAACAATGGCTGGGTGAAGACCCTGGAGTCCACGCTCAGCAATATTTCCTGTAGGTTTCTAACTGCCACACAGGGGTGTTTCAGGTCCCTGAGCATCGTGGTGGCACCATGAAGAAAACACTGGATCTTTCAGTGTGCTGGGCCAGGATATGTACAGATTCTGAGACTGCGTCATGCTCACCAACAGAACCAATGCTGATCATATGTGACCTCATTACATTTAGCTTAGCAAAAATCATAAAATGTGTGTCATACTTCTTCTCAAGCTGCCCTTTCTGCTTTTTATAATTTTGCACAACTTTAAATCCCCATGAAAATTCATTAAAAGCTTTGTGTTATTTACTCAAATATTTTGAGATAAGAAGCATCCCGTGAAACTAACCATGCTTAAAACTGCCTCCCTAAGAAAGATACCAAGCTCAAAATGCTTGTGCCTTCAAACTTTCGGGAACAATATTTTTTAAAATATAATTCTTCCTATTCTATTATATAATTCAAACTTTTTCAAGAAGGAAAGTCAACAAGGACTCAATCTGCCATTTTTCATAGTTATATGATAAATTATATTTCAAATGAAATGTATCTTAACGGGTAAAGTTTGATCAGTTTATCCTGAGATCTGAAATTGCTATTACATTTTAATCAGCTACTTCTGAGTAAATTAAAAAACTCCACTATGCTTTCCTATATACAAATAAAAGGAAACAAACACTACAGAGGCTGTTGAAAAATGGTTTTAAAAAACTACAAAGGACCTAAGGCAATTTACAGAAATGATATATTTTATACAAAGTTTTACAAAATCATAGGTGCTCTCAAGTGGGAGCACGTGTCAAAAGGCAATTAATTCTTTGAGAGAACTGAGAATTACTCAGTAGCATTTTAACTGTAATTCTGAGATTTACTCAACAGTATTGTAACAGTCATTCTTACACTAGGTGTAACCCATCCTGGACAATTACTGTGCAAGAAGCCGCTGTCTGCAGCACAGCCCCTCGGAACACATGTAAGACAATACTGGTGGCTGATCTTTCCGGTGGTCCACAGGATAACTCCTGGGGTGGACTGAGGGGAGGAAGAAAAGACCTTGTGAAAGGATCTCAACTTCCAGAACATCCAGTTGTTCTAATTTTGTTGTTCAAACTTAATTGTCCATGTACAGGCGCACACGGAGGACTATTGTAGGAGCGCTTTTGCCAAACAGAGCTGTTTCCTGCAGTGTCAGTACACAATTCAGCAGTGCTGAGATTACAGTGGAGAGCAGAGCAAATCCTTTAATTGTATAAGAGCATCAAATTAAGCAGGAATGTCCATATGGGTCATTCTGCTAGCTAGTACTCTCTTCTCAGAAATAAATGTTTACTAACTACAGGAAAAGAGTACTTTTCTTCCCCTCCTGCTTGCCATGTGCAGTGTGAGCTTACACACACACACACACACACACACACACACACACAGAGCACAGCAAGAGGAAGTGATAAAGAAATGGAGGCAGTAAGAACAGCAGGAGCAAACCTCCTTCCGCCCACCACAGAGACGAAAAGAACTTTCTCAGTTTCCATTTGAACAAAATATTAGCCCAAGCTTCTCTTAAGAAATGGTTATATGGACAAGCAATTTAATTTCCAGCTGAGATCAATGGCTAAGGGAATCATTTTATGACAAGTGTTCCTGAAAAAAGAAAATCTCAATTTCCATTTGCTAATATGTTTCAAAAGCTCAGATTTCCCAATCCAATTTTTAAAAAACTGAGACTTTTCCATTTCATTTTACTATTATAGGCATTAGTTTAAGATTGGAAATAATGAATAAAACTGAAGAGCTCAGTTAGAGGTCAAAAATGATAAAATCAATTCTACTTTTAATTAGAAATTTGAAAGGCAATTAGATGCTTTTTTTTTCATGGAAATATATGACTGGTCACACCAACCAAGAGACATCAAAAATTTTTCTTTCATCAGCTACCCTTTGGCATTCAGTTAATAGCCCAAATGAGATGAACCCTTACAAATCTGGAGGGGGCCAAAAGCCACATGTATTTAGAGATATCATGGATCTGGAAATGAAATGCAAATTAAAATTAAAATGGTTTCACTAGATTTGGACATTTTTATACTGAAATTGAAGTCCCATAATTGCTATATGGAGTTTTTTTTTTTTTTTTTTTTTAATTCTCCTAAGGCAGAATGCAACCTATTTTGACCTCTCCAAAAAATAAAAAATAAAAATTAAATAAATATTTTTAAAAAGGAAGTTAACTGCCTGTCTGGTTTAAAAGGAAATTTAATAGAGTTTGATGAAGGCTACCATTTGGGAGATGTGGGATTGAAGAGAAGTGTGATGAATTCTCTGGAAATCTTTGGCAACTGTGGCTTTAAAAGACCTTTGGGAATGATCAAGACAAAAGGGCAGGGCTGGGCAACACCACCATCACCCTTTACAGGGCAGTGAAACTGGAGCTCCCCTCAGATGGGCTCTTGCTGGCAAAGCACTTTCAGGTGAAAAGTCGTCTTCAAGGGCTGCAACTGTCTTGTTTAATTTTATCTATTAGGAGGACCTTCATCTTCCTGAAGTTAATTAAGAGACGAAATTGGATTTGCATGAACAGAGCTCCACTGAGAAGAGCAAGGCCCCCTCCAGACAAGACTGTTTTCGGAAGTGAGAAGAGGCAGGAACACGAGACCCTCAAGCTTCTGCCTGGACTGAGACACAAAATCTTTTAAGGTCTGCTCAGCAGATCTTTAAGATATGATCAACAGAAGCAGTTCCCTGGGTGCCAGCAGACTGTGTGGCCAGTCCTAGGATGAGCAACCAGATTATGACCTAACCAGGCTCTCTAGCTGTGCAACCCCACCAACTCTAGCCACCACTGGCACCTCAAGAACAACGCTTAGATCTGTCTTCCCACGCAGACGCAATGAAAATTCCTTTCCTGCTTAAAAAAAAACTTAGCTCTTTCTCCATACTGATGAACCATTCATCCTGCTTTTATTGTTTTCTTTTCTCTGTCTCTCTCTCTCTGCCCCTCCCCATTCTGCTTTTCTTGACAGAGATAACCTAAAACATGATGACCAAAGGATAATTCAGCACAAGGTTTTCCTCTTTAAAAAGGCAAAAGGCATGGCATTTTTAAATGAAATGGTATTTATTTCAGGCTTCAGAGCGTATGCTTTTAAAACAACTCAATTCACAGCAACTCCCCTTTATAATATATGACTATTTACTAAAGCACTTTTCTAATCCACTGATTAGAGCCAGCCGTTTTAAGGTATTTAACTTCTTGGAATAAACTACTCTTCAGCATGTCTGAAATAATGAATAAAATAAAAACGTGAACTAAATTCATACTGAGGACTACAGTGGCTTTAGTAGTGTTCTGACAAGCTACTTTCTAAAGTGTATGTATGTATGTATGTATGTACGTATGCATTTAGTACAGCATCTCCCTATACGGATCAGACTCATAGTGATCCTCCTGTTTTTACC
>PVKN010008368.1:0-25244 GCA_004027915.1 Capromys pilorides
TATATAATTGTGGCTATTAACGAAATTTCTGGTCAGAAAATACATATTATACTTAAATTCATGTGCAGCACTTTCAAATATAATCAAGTGTAAGGCCACTAATTATCTTAGTATTGTACAGATTATGCTTTTTGACTACAATACAATGATACTATAAATAAGAAATGTAAGCATATTTTAATAATCCCACATGTACAAAATAAATACTATATTACTAAATAATTTTGGGTTATAAAAACTCATGATAACTATAAAATATTTGGAACAACTGACAATGAGAATAACACATATCACATTTGTGGGAAACAACTAAAGCATCTATAAGATATTTTATAGTATTGTAGCTTTAAATATACTTACCGGAAAACTAGAAAAATTAGCAAAACATAAGCTGTTTAAAACAAAGGAAGTTAGAATTTATATATATTCTCTGTAACACTGACAATGAGTTATCCCAGCTACTTAAATCTATTAGAGATTTTATACTCAATTATAAGACAATAATGTTAATAGCCACAATTATATAAAATAAGGGTTTTTTTGTAGTTGATTGGATTACTAACCTATAAAAACAGAAAAATGAAGAGTGTCTGCCTAAGATTACTAAATTAATAAAAATTAACAGGAATAATGCCAATTATGCTGGACAATTTGGCAGTCAGAAATCCAAGTACTCCAAGTAGCCACATAGAAGTTAGTAAGACTAAGTTATGCACATACCCTATGACTTCAAAATTTTACTCTTTTACAAATATCTAGCAAAACCCCTACTTGGATTCACATTCACATTCACCTAAATGAAATTACTTTTTTTTCATAGCAGAGTTATGGACCACGAAGGAAGGGAAAGGTAGTTTAGTGTGATGCATGTCATGGGACACCAAGCAGTGCAGTATAAAAGCATTTGTCTATATAAACAGTTGTCAATAAGGTCTTATCTGAGTACATGGTGCTGAATGGACAAAGTAACAAAAAAACTGCTGATATATTTGTCTATATGTGTCCATATGACAATTTAGGCAAACTTAACAATATATAAGGACACACACACACACACACACACACACACACACACACACAAATAAACATTCACCACATGAGGTTAAAGATGTTAAATGAAATGGGGAATGGTGACTGTCTCAGTTATCCTTCACCTGCTGCTAGAACAAATACCTGACACTCAAAATTAGGGAAGAAAGGGTTTATTTCGCTCACAGTTAATGGAGGTTTCAGTTCATACTCTACCTTAGAGACAGCACATGGCAGAGATCAATCTTTCATGACAGTGGCAAAGAGCAGAGAGAAAAGGTGTAGCAGCAGCTCAGGCAGTTAGCTAACCTCTCTCCTCTCCTTACATTGTAATGCAAATTACTTGTCGCAGGACAGGTGCAGCATTCACATACACAATAATCTATCACAAACTCCAGAAGCCACCGCATGACTGCATGAGGCTTTTGAGGGACAACCAGACACAAACCATAACAGTAGCAAGATGCAAGAAAGGGAGAAATAGTTTTCGATGCCTTTTCTTTAAAATCAGCATGTAGCCAACACTTGTGCGGTTCCCCTTGTAATCAGTGTAGGATTGTGCTACTCCTATTCAGAGTTCACTAGCTTTGCCTCTGAAGACTTTACTCATCCAGCAAACAGCTTCAAGATTTGGTTATGTACAAGACTGAGGTGACACATTTTCCACTCTAGAAGATTACATTATGAGTGTGTTCTTGTGTGGAGCAAGAGGTAGCATGCAAATAAATGACATATCAGATAGAATCAAGGATTCCCACAAGGTTGTAAGCATGCTTTGCAGAGCATGATCAGGGTAGGTCACTATGAGATGGAGACATTTGAATGCTGAGAAACAGTTAGCCACACATAGATTGAGATGGGGATGGGGGAGTTTCCAAAGCCAGCTTCCAAGGCACAGCCAGCATCCACATCCCTGTGGTGGGCACAAGTCTTATGTCGCTTGAATGGCACAGGAGGAAAGAAGGGTGCTGAAGTGAGAACTATGAGAACCCAAAACTTCCTAGGCTTTGCAGGTCATGGGGAGGAGTAGAACCACATTCCTGGAAACAACAGGGGAATACTATTTTCAGATCTATATTGTTGGGGTGTCCAAAATGAATGAATGAATATAAAACTACCACACAGTAGACATGAGCTAAGGAATTGGAAGCTCAATGAGATCCACTCATTCTTTTTTTTCCAAACACTGCTATGCACAAACACCCCCATGGACTCCCAAAGAAACCTCCCAAGATACCCCACGTAGGTTGACTGTAAGTCTTGAGCACATTCCTTAAGTTGTCGCCATTTCCGTGTATTCATGTGTAACTTCTTTTTAGATTTGTCTGTGCTGCCACATGGCATCAGGCTGTATGTCACTGATGCACTAGTGGTCCTGTCTTCTGTCACTTTGTCAAGTTGCCCCTGACTTTGCTTCTAACATCTGGATTTATAGTCAGCAAAAGGATACTGAGGATTGGCTTTGCTTAGAGACATCTTCAGTCCTGTAATGTATAGCTTTGTAATTCATGTCTGAGCCTAGAACAAGATTTATGTGTGTGTGTGTGTGTGTGTGTGTGTGTGTGTGTGTATTTATCTTAAAAGTTTAATCTGTCAGACAGCCATAGGAGAATTAGGAGATTTTTTTGCTTGCATTTTCCCAACTGATTGGAAAGAAGCTTTCTGTGTTTAGTTGTTTCCCAAATGAAATATTCTCTTCCCTATATGTCTTTGACATTTGTTGCTGTCAGATTTCTAGTCTTGATGTGCATAAACTTCTTATTTGATTTGATCTCATTCCAATTTGAGAAATTGTGTTAGAGGGGCCTCTTCCTTTGGAAATGGTATTGAATGAAAGCATTATGCCAATGTATGCGGAGACTTAAAACTGCACACATGGAGGAGAAATGGGTCTTGCCATTATCGCTCGTAGAGAGTTGGAGACAGGAGAGTTTATTTTAATAAAATGTTGTGTGTTTGCAGATGGGACTGGGACAAGATCATAATACATTAGGAGGAACTGACATTAAAAATACAATATAACAGATGGATGGAAAAATGAATTTTTATCAAGATGATCCATTAGTGTTCAGCAGCCAGTCAGAGAAAGACAATGACCTGGAACAAATCAAGAAGAATGATGTTTAACTTGTGTTTTCTTGTTCTAAAGGGTGACCCACATTCATAATCTTTAATTAGAAACGCGTTTGCTTCTGGTTGATTAGATACAACTTTGAGCTATTGTTGGTTTCCCTTTGTGAAGGTTTGCAGAGGTGGGTGATAAAGGTGGTTCAGTGCAAAGGATTCGGTTCATCAAATTAGATTAATGAAAACAGAGAACAAGTTTAGTAGAGTGAAGCCTGACTAAATTGTGGAGTTCTTTTCAAAAGAGGATAATCTGCAAGTTGTGGAGAGCCCAGCATCTCCACTGTTAGTATTAACCTCAAATAACTTCAAGTGCCTTTGGTATCAATATTTAAAGCAGGTCCCAGGCAGACTCTGTTTTTAGCCTCTAGTTCTCTCTATTTCCTGTCAGCTCTCCTGCCTATTCTTTAATTGATCTCTGAAATTAAAAGTACTTACATTTTAATGGAAACAGAGGAGGAGAGATAAAGAAATTGTGGACAGAATGTCCTTAATTTTTCTTTATAAATGAGGCAGCATAAACAAGCCAGTAAGAACACAGTGCCAACCCATTTGGGAAAACTTGAAATGTTGCTGAAGATGAATTGCTAGGCTGCTTGCCTGACTGCCAAGAAATAAGTTGTTTGAGGTAATTCATTTACTATGTCTGTTGCTTGTACCTATCATTTCCTGGCCTCTGGCTGATGCTAATAATATTAGCTTTTGAGATGGAGATGGAGGGAGAAGAAAGCTCCCTCTGATGTCACCAAGACTCATCTAGATTCAGCACAGTTGTAGCCCATGGATGTGTGCTTTGATCAAACCCCAGCTACCACCAGTCTTGATCAAATCCCCAGTGGAGCTCATCTGTGAGCAAAATGTCATAGTCATGTAAGTGTGAGAAGGAAGGAAGCAAGAAAGGTTTTAATCATGCTTCAAACCTGGAGAAAACCTCAAGGATGACATAATTCAACCAAGGCTGGCATGGAATTAGGACAGGTGAAAAGAATGGATTAAAACTCTGTGCTTTAAGAGTTCTTCCCCAAATGAAATAGTATGATCTCATTTGGGTCATTATCAAACACTAGCAAAGGTTCTCTTGTTGTGTTCAAACTTGCTCCGTATGGTGTCGTTTCACGTAGTAGTGGAGCATTACTACTATCCCTTCTCCTTTTATTTTATAATTGAGCCTCAGATATTATAAGATAGCTCACATTTTTCTAGTCAGAGCTAAAGTCCAACTCTGAATCCAAAAATGTGTGATTCCATCACCCATGTATCATTTTCTCCTGCATACAGGGCCATACAGCTGGATGTGACAGCAAACCAAGACCCTCGCTCTAAAAATAGATACTGCTCACAAAGCTTCAAACTTCACTATTGGATTTTAATATTGAGAAAAGATCATAGAGTTGCCAAAGCTACATTTATTTCTACTACTCATGAGTGTGAGTGCAGGTCATTTATATTCTCCCAGTCTCAGTTTTCTCATCTAAATAGAAACTATAGGTTTATATGCATGACTTATCTTTCAGAATCAGCATGGACACCTGCTGTGATGAAGATTAGTTGGTCAGGGTGGGAGTAGTGAGTGGAGAGAAGGACAAAGCATATGCCAAATTGTAAGTTATGGGAAGGAAGGAAGGAGCCAACTGTCTCTGTAACAGTAGGGCCAGGGTACCGTGAAAGGAGAGAGAACTTGTTGTCTTCACTGAACATCTCTGGTTGGACAAGAACAACTTATTGTGACAAATTTGCATGCCTTATAAAAGTGTTGACTCTTACTGACTAGTTTTAGCATCAGTTTAGGTTAGGGATTAATTTGTCTGAATTGAAGGTGGGCCCAGGACATCAATCTGAGAAACAGTGGATATCTCTGTTCGTCCTTTTCTGATATAAAGATGCTCTAGCTTGTTATTGATTACTGGGGAGGAGAGGGGATGAAACCCCAAGAGGAGGGACAAGACAATGGAGATTTTTACATGTGCTTGATTCATTTCTAGGGAGTTTTTTTCAAAGGAGCTTCTTGATATCTGTTAGATTAGATGTAGGAAATTTAGACTACAAATATAGAACATCTCCAGAGTAGATATTCAAGCAAGCAACCTAGCTTTGCTCATCATAATGAAAATATTTCTGGTGAAGGAGTGATCCTTATTATTATACTGAAAAATTAATAATTGATCTCTGAGACCTCTAAAGAATGCTCGTAATTCTCTTATTTGAGGAAGCAAGAATCTTGATATTTGTAACTAATCTCAATTCAGAACACAGAGGAGAATATTTGGATCAGAGGTGTGAATAGGTTGCTTGAAAATGATTTGGACAAAGACCTCTGGGAAAGCTTCAGTCCTGAGGACACCTGGACTCAGGTGGGAGAAGGATTCATGTTTCCTATCTCTGTGCCCTATGGAAAACTCTATTGGAGGCACAGGATTGTGTGCAGCTAGAAGCAAGAGCCATCACTCTCTCATCTCCGTGTGCCCCACAGAACTGAGAGGGCAATCAGCAAACATTTGTTTCAGACAGATGCTGGCAGGGTCCCAGCAATATTTACCTTTTAGATAAATAGAAATATACTCAGCCTCCAGATACAGTTTGGGGTAGTTAAAAACAAATACTAAAGGGCTTACAGTTGCCTTGTCATCTAAATTTTCTTTATCTATAAATCCAATTCCCTTCCCATTCCTGTTACTGCGGGTTTAAAAATACATTTTCTTATCATGTGGCATTTCAGACCTTTTGTTTCTCTTTGCATTCTCAGCCTTGTTTGATCCAAACACGCTGCTTCTGAGGAGAGGGAGGATTCACTACCTTAGAGCCCACAGAGCACACGCTGCAATTAAAAGCAAACACATTTCCACTTCAGTCTCAGCCTGTGGGTGTTTTAAGAAGGGTAAAAAAATCTATTAAAAATATAAATGTCAAACTCCTTGCGGTTTTGATCTATACATTTCATGTAAAGCAAATTCCTGGCAGAGCTTGGATATGAGTTGCTGATAAGGACGCTTTGCTCCTCAATCATAAAGCACAGAGAGGACAGCCTGCTGGGCAATGTGCGGGGGCTTCGAGGCTCTGGTAGCTTGAAGCCAGGAAACAGAGGTGGAGGCAGAGAGCAATGTGGGTGATCCGGGATGCCTGGAACAGAAGGGTTGAGCAACACTATCTTTGAGAGAAATATGGCTCCTGCCCTGCTCCCTGTGTTAATTTAGTCACTGATTCTAAAAAAGAGAAATTATACTCCAAGTTCCTTCCCTTTTCCCAGCCCACCTTTAGGCTCCATCTCTTTCTTTACATGGCAGAGTTGTTCAACAGATTGCTCAGATTTATTAAAATTCCCTTTGCTGGAGGTGGTCTCTTCCGTCCCATGTTGACTTCCTGGGCATATTTACACTGGGTGAACCTTTCACTTCTGGTCTCAGTAGGGAACAACATGAGGCAGAGACAAGCCAAGACCATCAGCTTGTGTAAAGACAACATGGCCAGGATTTAATTTATTGTACCTGTGTGCATGCAGAAAGATAGAGTATGAAAAGGATGTCTGTAGAGAACAAAGAGAAGTGAGCTCCTCTTGCATCAGGCTTGAAAGAAGGCAAGGGACATTAAGTAGGAAGATCTAAATAAACCTCAGTTGTCAATGGTCTCTGGATGCTTTTGCCCCTTTGGAGGCACAGTCTTTGGCATGCCCAGTGTGAATGTTTAGGTTTTTTAGATGTTCAAGTGTTGGCAAGAGTCCATGATCCATCTTAACTCTTTTAAGACATCCTGTGCTTGTTGAGGAGAGCTCCACTACTAAGCTGAGGACAGAGCCTGTGCTGGCAGACAGATTGGGAGAGTCAGGTCCAAATGGATCCTTACAGTCTCTAGTGTGGCAAGATTTGTCCTGTTAGGCTGAAATAAACTTCCATCTTTTGTGTTCTAGCCTCTGCCCACATGATAGGGCCTGAATGGAAGAACATGTAGCTGGCCAGGTAGATGCAGAGATGGAGCCTCTTGAGATTCCAATTTGGTACCCAAGTTTAAGCTTTTTGTTATGAACTGAATTTTGTTTGCCCAAAATTCTTCTCTTCAAGTCCTGACACCATCAACTTCCACTCCGATATCTCAGAACATGACTAAATTTACAGTGAGGTCCCTTACAAGCATTAGGTAGGCTAGCATTATATTGTTAGCATGGGTCCTAATCCTTCTAGCTCATGCTCTTAGAAGAAGAGGATTAGGACATGGACCAATAGAGGCAAGACTGTATGAAGATGTAAGAAGATGGCTACTTCAGGCCGAGGAAACAGGTTACTGAAGAACAAGTCCGACTGACACTTTGAGCTTGGACTTTTAGCTTCCAGAGCTATGAGAAAAGGCATTTTCACTGCTGTTAAAGCCAGCCAGTCTAAAGATGTTGCAATAGCATTTGCCCCTACAGGGTTACACTTCTCTAGGGAAACCTGAGAACAGGGAAAAGGATGAGTTAGTGGCTTTATTGTTCTATTGCAAACTCTACCATCAGCTATTGCAAATAATGCTAGACTATTCAGAAATATCATCCCACGCCTGAAAAGCAGGTGCCAGCTAACAAGAATGTTAAGTTTTCAAGAAATAGCTAACCCTTGGTACAAGCTGGCTGGTACTGAAGGTAGATTGCATGAAGCAGAAGCAGGTGCCTTTCCCCCATTTGGATGGTCCCTTCATGGGGACGGACTGAGATTTCCTGAACCTTGAATCCCAGGATACTTCTCTGGGGTTAATTAATTTCACTTAACTGAGAGGCCTAGCTTATCTTACTGCCTTGAACTGTTCATCATAACACACTTAAGTATCTCTTCCATGCCCTGGAATGTGAAATAATCATAGGCTACAGCTGTCAAAGAATTCATCTTGACCTTCCTCTGCATGGAGTGTCCTAAGTTTGTTATCCTAAACTGTTGAGTGGAAGGAGGCAGAGGTAGGAAGATGACAGGTGCACATTAAAACAGAGAGCAGTTCCACATCCTTTAGGCCCCATTGGGCCTAGAAGCGTCTTTAAAAGCAGGTGGAGGAGAGTGGTATGTCGAGGTTCCAGCTCTGTGAGAACATCTCTTCAATGTTCTTTGGAAGAATGCTTATGTTTCCTGACAGCCCAGGGTTTAACACAGTGAACCAATGCAATGGGCTCCAATTTCATGCAAGGGGTAAGGTGAGAAAATTGGATTAAAGTTGTGACTTGGGAACTTTCAACTGTCACTATAATGAAATCTAGGGTCTTTTAAGATTGAGCTTACGTTTTCATAAAATGGGAAAATAATCCCTCACTGACAGATTAGAGATGAGAACAAAATGAGGAAATATGTGTTTACTAAATATACAAATGGGGGCCGGCCAAATAGCTCAGTGCATTAAAGCACCTTCAAGCAGGCACACGGGTTGGAGGTTCAATCCCCAGGCTTGCCATACCAACCCCACCCACAGGGCTCCCTGAGATGGCAATTGAGGCAAGGTCTGGGGGCACACACCTATAATCTCAGCTCTTGGGAGGCTGTAAACAGGCTGATCATTATGAGTCCAATTCATTTTTTTTTTTTTTAGCTTAAATGTACTTTATCTCTAGACAACCCACATAATATTTTTCCCCCTAAAAAACAGTTTCTCTACTCCAAATAAGTCACAGTCAAAATAAATGAAGCATTCAAGATGACATCAGCCCCATTTGTCTAAAATCCTGGTGTTGTGCAGATGACAAGCAGCAGCCAGTTATGACAAGTGATAGATCCAAGGTTACCATTGAATCCATTAACAGGTTTTCATTTCTAAACCATCCTTAAAGAAAATCATAAATGGGATCACACCATCCTCATGATAGTCCAGGAGAGCAAGCATGCCATCAGGCTTCATGTTTGCACAAATAAAGAATTGATAGTTTTTGCAATCAGCAAGGATATGTTTGACATGCTCTGCAGCCCCCATCATAAATGGTTTTACTCTTTCTGGTCTTTGTTCTTTAACTTTGTCTTTGATTGATTTCATATAAACTTTGATGTATTTCTTGTAGGCCTCTTTTGTGGAGCTGGTTCCCTGCAAGTGATGGTTCACTACAATATCTATACCAGTGACTACTGTGCCTTCGGTGCCTTCACCCTCTAGGCCTTCAGCGGAGGCACTACCACCAATAAGAGGGTCATCAATGTTACCCTCTGTTCTACTGATTGACCTGCCCTCCACCTCCAGGTACAGTCTGTCCGTGATCTCACGGATCTTGTAAATGTTGGAGAACATCTCACGGCTGATGAGGTCCCAGTAGACAATCATGATGATGGCTGTGGCAGACAGTGGCCACCCAAGTTTAGCAGAAGCCGGGAGCTCATGGGGAGCAGGCAAAAACGATGAGCCCAATCTAGTAGTGAGACCCTGAACACCCTGTAGACCTTTCCCTAAAAATACAAATAAATAACTACATAAAATTAAAATAAATATAGAGATGGATAGTGAGTAGTCAGAACATATGAAAAAGAATGGGGACTCCAGCCTATAGTCATATGTCCAGAAAGCCAAATTTCTTTCCACAGCAACTATTCCATGTGGTTTTTGTTTATGGGTCTATTGATGTGAAATTATTTATCATTCTTAAATTTTTGCATTTTAATTCTAATTTGTACAGTCTTTCAAAAATAAAAAAAAATAAAAATAATGGTAAAACAATTGTTTAATTCTTATACTAAGCTCCAGGCAACCACTGGTACTTTGCATTACTTTGTTAGATTTATCATATCTAGAATTTTATGTGAATAAAATTACCTGAAACATAAAAGAATAACTATTACAGGGACAGCCTGCTCTAGGCCTGTGTAGCCAAATTGTAGGAATTCATACTGCTCTATCTGGTAAGAAGAATCCAAAGAGCTAAATGTTAACCCCACTAACAACTAAGTCTTGGTCGATAACTGTGAGTATCCCTCACTTGCATCCCTGTTTCCCACTGCGGTCCAAACAGAGAGCCACAAATGAAGCCCCACAATAGTCCCATAGGATGTCCTGCCTTGAGCCAACTGGACTAAAGGCCTCCAATCAGAATACTCAGTTCCTTTTCTTCACTCTGCATGTTTCCCAGTCCTTTGCCTTGCTTTGAATCTTCATGAAATGCAAGTGACAGTGGTTGACTCCGTTGCTACAGCAAACTCTACCTAAAGAGCCTACGCTCATTCTCCTCAGAATGGTCCTCTGTTTTCACGCTGTAGACAGACCTGTCACAGCAATAGGTAAGTGTTCCAAGCATGAGAATGTCCATGCTATTTTTTTGGTTTTGATTTTACCTTCACACGGAAGAAACCATGTATTATGCATTTAATCTCTTTGTGTTTGTAACATGTGAGGTCAGAGATACTATCTTTTATCGTCTACAATCTTTTCTAAGTGTTTCTAGGGAGAGGAGGAGCAGACAAAGCATAAACTTTGAGCACTTCTTCAGGCCCCTGGAACTTAGTAACAAATAGGTTCTGCTGACAGTGTCTGGTTTTAGACCATGTGGTTAGTAGAAAATAATTTACTTTTCTCTCCTGTTAGGGAGATAAAAAATGATATTCATAAATCCCGCACTGAGAGCCAATCTGTAACTAAGCTGCTCTAGTTATAATCTACTTTTCATTTGGCTTATAAGGAAACAGAATAAATTGCTATCCGATAATATCCCCCTTTGCAATATTTGCTGTGCAAAATGCTTCCTTCAATTTTATTTCAGCCAAAGCACTGGGAAGGAGAAATACTTTTTATGTTAAACTATTGAAGTACCTCTTTAAAAAAAACAATGGTGACATTGCCTTCTATATAACCTTCACCACCACTCCACTCCACTCAATGTAAACTTTCTTTGGAAGTTTAAAAGATGTTTATATATCTGTGAAACTGTCCTGCAGATTCTACTAGAAGGAGGAGCTATATTTTACTTATTTATTCTCTGAGAATTGAAGAGCTGCCAAATTTCTCACTGCATTATTTTGGATATTGTTTTTCAGAGAATCCTTTTTGAAAATGTAGAGCAGTCCTGGTGGGAATAATAAAACGTCCACAGCTGATGAGTGGAAAATCCCCTCAGGTGGAAGTGGAGGAACCCCTGCAGCCCCATTGCAAGCACCGTTTTCAAAGCCATAGCCTGTTCCTTGGGATTGTGACCACAGAGCCTCCAACACAAGATGAATACACCCTTGGGCCACAGCTAAAGTAATATTATTATATATCTTTCTCTTTTCTCTCCCCTTATTTTCCCTCTCCTCTGCATTTTTTTTTTGAAAAGTTGCAGTGAACAGAGAATTTACAAATGATGTGATATGCCTGCCCCAGGCAACTGAGCTTCATTTACAAAGTTGAGAGAGGGGAAATAAAACCTTGAAAATATTTATTTGACTCCCTCCCCAAAGACTAGTTGTTGCTAAGGGGCTTCACTTTGCATTTCTTAGAACAAGTTTAATAACACTCTCCACCAACTCCCGGATTTCACAGGCACATGAATCTCGAAAGCAACATAGCTAGGTAGTTCACCACTCAGAGATGAGTGTATACTCTGAGGGTCTAGGGCTCAGGCAGAACCCTCATAGATATTCTGTGATTAAACCTTCTCTTTCATCTTTCTGGTTTCCAAAAAGTTAATTAGTAAGTTAATTAAGGAATTAGGAACCTAAACCTAGATCCTTTCCACTCTACCTTACTTTGGTGAGCCGCAGATTTTAATGATTTCAAGGACTAGCAGTGTCTTATTAGAAAAGGATAATTCAGAGAAATGGGCTTTGTCTTGAGGAGTTCCCTACAGCAAAACAAGTAGGAATTAGTGAGAAATGAAATATTTGACTAATGAGGATAATGAAATATGGGTAACTAAATCAGGCCCAACATCAAAGTTTCAAATTTTCCCTTCAGATCCGGCTAACTCTTCCATCTGTATAAGCATAATTGAAGTATGAATCTCCTGAAAAGATGTGTGTTAAAGCATTAAAATAGTGTTCTAGCCTGATACTTTCTCATCAGAACTAAGTTGTTCAGAAAGTTGAAATGACCTGATAGGATTCCTTCCTTCTTGGATTAATAACCACTTTAATCATGGACTCTGTATTCTTAGCATTGTCAATGACCAGCCCAGGAACTAATCCAAGTTAGGGTGTTAGGGGATAATTGTGTATTTGAAATGAGCTCACCACCCTATCTGTTTACATCATTTTATAATAGAAATGATTCATTAAATATTGTTTCTGTAACACACACACACACACACACACACACACACACACACACACACATCGACAGACAGAGACATCTCCTGTGGCACAGATATATGCATATTTGTGTGACTTCTCCAAATCCTTATATTTTGACTTACTCTGAAAGACCCAAATAACTTCAAGATTTAACAAGAGCTTAACACACATAAAAAAAGGTAAGTTAGACTTGGAGGTTAAAGGGGCATTAAAAGCATGAAATTGATTTATGTAGGGAAAAAGGAGAATTTTCATTTTGATTCCCATTTGGTGACACATTTGTAGACACCACTGATAAGACCACTGATAGGAAAAGCTTAGAACTTTGCATAAGTAACTAAGAATTATAATTGCATTGTACAGCAGGTGTTTAGTTGGAGTTAGGAGCACCAAAGGCTTTAGTGGATGGGGTACCTGAATTCCATAACAATCCTCTCCTAGGAGGAGAAAGCCTAGTGTTCAGTGTGTCTACATCCATGAGAAGTTTTTGTCCCTTCCTCTGAAGATGTAAGCATCTCATTCTCATTTAGTTTGGTCCATTGTTTCTTCCAGGATCCCTGAAGCTGTTCTAGTATTGATTTTGCATCAGTCCCTGGGGTTCTCTGATGAGATTGTTCAATTTCATAACATAACTTTATCTAGTCTTATTTTATAGTGACTCTTGTTAAGCATCTTTGGATCAGTCTTACATATATTCCCCCAGCCTCTGTTGAGATTTTCTAGCTTATTCTTGCAGCTACTTGGGCATGTTGTCTATTCACATTGAATCAACTAAAGTCTCTACTCTTTTCCTTATAATGGCAGCACGCTGCTTCTGTAATAAATGCACAAATGTTTCTCTGCGTAAGCAAGAAGGTCCTCTTTAGGTATCAGCCACATTCTCTGCTGGCTGCCAGGTTTGCTTTTATGTCTGACTCTGCTTATAGCCCTGATGCCCATAAAATGTGGCAACTGCTGAAAGGGAAACTTCTTGATCGTAGGGAGGGCCTTGTGTGTTTCTTACATAGGACCAGAGTTGCAGCACTACTTCTGTAGACTCTGAATGTTGGAGAGGCCCAGAGAATTGATCTCTGGGGCCATCTACCCAGAACCTTCTATCTCATATGCTATGTTCACTTTCTCCCAAGAAAGACTGCAATGGTTGAGGTAGACTGTGAACCTACCTAGCTTTGGTAGTTGGGGCATCACATTTCTGGGTGGATGAGGGAGACACAAGCTTGGGGTCTATTAACTGTCCCCTCATCCTTTCCTCCTCTATACTGTTCTCCTGCTCTGGCTTCTGGTCACCATGTACTGTTATCTTTGCTCCACCATGTTCTTCTATCCTGCATTTCTGCTCTGGAGCCAGTTGCTTGGATTGGATCCCTTGAAAGTAAACATCCACTTCAAACTGTGGGTGTCAGATAGTGTGTCTCCCAGCAGCAAAAGCTGATTTGTAAAAAGGCCCTCACCTAGCATGTCAGATCACTCTGCACAGAGTATCAGTTTTCTTTGACAACAAATTGCTGCAATCTCAGAATACCAAGCTTGATTTTCCACTTCATCATTTACATACTTCAGGAGATGAGAGTCTCTCAGTAAGCTACCAGACGAATGGCAGGCTATTAACCAGTGCCCTGTGAATTTTCTTTACTTGTCTGTTGGCCATCAATTCAATCTAGCAACATTCATCCAAGCTAGCACCTTCAAATTCACTGTTTGCTAACTACATGTGATATAGCTCGATCCTTGTTTTGTCCAGTATAACCACTCTAGCAGCCTATTGAAAGTCTTAGCAGACGGCACACCATCTTGAGCCCTTGTGCCTCCTAGCCTGAGGGATAAGGCCATTTGCCAGCTGTGCAGCCAGTGACTGAGGATGAGATCCCAGCTCATAAACCTACCTTGTCAGACCCCTCCTGGCACTTGCTGCTTCAGGATGCAGTCTCCGAGAAGAAGACATTGGGATTGGAGCATGGCACATAGAGTTTATTTGGGAATGAAAGAAAAAGTGAAGACAGTAAAATGAAACAAGGAAAGTTGACTGATAAGCAATCTATGCTAATAAGTGGGGCCCCCAGAGTAACAAAAGCTTGTCTTACTTATCTTCCTCATCACTAGGACAAAATAACTGACTCCCTAGTTTAAAGGAAGAGAGTCTTGTTTGGGATCATATTTCAGTCCGTACTTGGCTATCTTCTAGACAGGATGGAATGGCAGAGGGACATGATCAAAGAGCACCTGCTGTTATGGTTTGTGTCTAGTTGTCCCCCCAAAGCCTCATGCAGTCACGGGGTGGGGACTTCTAGAGTTTAAGACTAACTCATAATCCACTGGGATTATGTGTTGTAGTATTGCTGGAATTATGGATTTTAGTACTACTAGGATTATGGATAGCCTGGGGCAGAGAGCCTGAGTGTAATATAGGAGAGACAAAGAGACAGACTCTCTCTGTTGCCCTGGTTGGTCAGTTGAACCTGTCACCATTTTGTTGCTTTCCCACCGCCATAAAGTAGATGTTCTTTGTCCTGTTCCACTCAGCCTTGGAGTCAGCCAAATATGGACTGAAACCTCTGGTAACTGTGAGCTAAATAAACCTTTCCTTTCTTCATTTTGGGTGTTAGGTATTTGTTTTGCCAATAAGAAAAGAGTTACTGAGACACCTGCTCATGTCATGCCACTTGGAAAGCAGAGAGGGAAAGGAGAAGCTGGGAAAGGAGGCATATTCTTCCAATTCACATTGGCATGACTCACTTCTTAGGAACAGACCACACTTACCAGAATCAAGTCATGATCCAATCACTTTCCAAGCATATGAGGCTTGAGGGAGCATTTTAGAACTCAGCTATAACAGCCTATGAAAGAAGTCCTGTGTTTGACTAGGAAGAAATCTCAAGGAAAAAAGTGAAAAAGAACCACGACTCAACTGTGAAAAGTGAAAAAAGATGTGATTCAGACTGTAACTCTGCAGTTAAGAATAGCAGGAGACAGGGAGATTCGTCTGAGTGGTGAACTTGAGCTGTGTGTCATAGAGGAAATGTAATAAAATTTTAATAAGCAAGGCATTTTCATGCCATGCCATGACATGCAGCATTGTTTCATAATGTAAGTTTATCTTAAATTTTAGTTAATTAATTTTTCTATAACTATCTTTTATTAGAGAATAATTTGGCCAAATATCAAGACTAGTTTTCATAAGACTAAAAAATAAATAATATATTTTGTACTGTAGTCCTCCTTACAAGTTGTTATGGATTGTGTCTATTTGTCCACCCAAAGCCTCATGCAGTCTTTGGGGCAGGCTTCTAAAGTTTGTGATTAATTCATGACCCAAAGTAGGGATTATGAGTGCGAGTGATCCACTAACCCTGGGGTGGGTAATTCGTATACAGTGTAAGTAACAGAGAGTCTAGCTAGCTCTGCCGCTGCTTTTCCTCCCATTTCTCTTTGTTGTTTTCCACTGCCGTGAACTGCTGCCTTCTGCCATGTGCCACTCTGCCTTAGAGACAACTGAGTATGGACTGAAACCTCCACTATCTGTGTGCTAAATAAACCTTTCCTTTCTTAATTGTGGACATTTTATTCCAGCAATGAAAGTTAAGAAACTGAGACACTAACTTTTATAATTTTAATGCTAGGTACAGTTTATTAAAACATGTCTTCAGCCACAGTCTGGACCCAGGACATCATTCTTATTCTCACAGTATAAGTATAACAAAGGAAAAGAATCAAGAAAAGCACAATTAGCATTACAAAGACTTAATACTGCTCCCCAAGTCTTTCTCCTATGTGCTCCTTTGACTTTGGGTAAGTAACATAATCACTTTGAACTTTACTTTTATTATTTTTCATAAAATGTCACCTCTTGTACATCTAGGACTTGGCCAGCCCACACCTTAGTTTGGGCTCAGAAGTCAGAGACATGAACCCGCTCTAGTTGTGAAGCCCAATAGCTCTTTGATTTTAAGAAAAAAATTAATTTTAGTGCACCAGTGTTGAGCTCATTAATTTGTAGAATTTATTTCAGCTTTAAGAATTTATAACTTTATTTTATAGGCATTTTTTTAAAAAAAATTCTCTGAGGAAGAGGTAGTCTATTGTTGAAATTGTGTGTTTGACTTGCCAAAAAAATTTTTTTTTTCAATTATAATTAAATTGTGTCTGGAGCATACTCCTGAACTAAAGTTATTTGGAAATGTCTTAATTGATAACCAGAAGCTTGCTTTTCCTTACCAATTGCAAATTACTCCTACCTGCCAGGAAATGGATCACTTAAGAGATACTTTGATTTCAGTAGGACAAGGTCAAATTACACAGCAACACATGAGGTTGAAGCTGTCAGTCAGAAGATGGACTCTACCCTAAATCAGTAAGAATCTAATTCAGACTAATGGTGTGACTTATTTATCTTAGTAGACTTGCTTGTTTCCCCACAGATGTTTCTTATTTTTGTTTCCAGAAGCATTACTTTTGATTTATTTGCTGAAATGCTCGACTACTCATTTGCTTTTCTTCTGAGGAATGATTTATTCGTGATTTATGACCATCCATTATGCCCTGGAGACAGGGTTATTTACTCTTATATTGTTTTTGTTTTCATGTGCTGTTAGCAGGTACACAGCAAATTGTTCCAAAACAGAGCTCAGTGGCTTTGGATTTGTGACTTTACATCTAGAAACACACAATCTAAAGACTGTTTATTTATTTTTTACTCACGGTAGTGGAGCTTGTTGGTTTCTTACTAGGTTTACTTAAGAACTGAGATATACTGTGCTATGTTTTGGATGTGGTTTGAGCATTTCCCAAGGGGCTCACATGGTGTATGCTTGTTGTGCTAATAGGAGAACTGGGGAATTCCTTAAGGGTGGAGCTCAATGTAAACCCTATAAGCTATTGAGTTGCTCAGAAGGGACTGAGAGGTGAGTTAGCTGCTGTGAGAGTGGGTGCTGTACCAAGAATGAGATTCGACTCTCCATGTTTTCTGGCTTTTTGCTTAACCACATGATTGTAGGTGCTCTATGTTGCCCCCATGGGAGGCTAGATTGATGTAGTTGTTCAGTCTTAGACATTTTAGCTTTTACAACTGCGAGTTGAATTAATTTCTTTAAAGTACTGTGCCCGGCTCAAGAATTTTGTGATAGCCATGGAAGAGGGTCTGATGTAAAAGTAAGAAATGAGGATTTCTGGATCCATAACTAACACCTTTTAACTAACTTCACTATGGCAATCTTCATCTATAGTTCACTATGCCCAAGTCAGCTTATTACTCAACTTATATTACATCTCATCATTCTAACAGATGAATAGCAATATGATGCTCACGCAATGGATGTGATAACTGAGGTGTAGCGCTTAGGTAATTGTCCTAAAGTCACTCCACCAAATTCAACCCAGGACTTAACAAGATGCAGGCTATTACCAGTGCCCTGAACTGCCTTCAGTATCAGGGAGGAAGGCAGTTTGCATTCCTGGATGCCAAATGCTCCCTTGCATTTATATTTCTCTTTTTTCTTTGATGCAATTTCTGACCTTCTCAGCTTCTCTAAGTACCAAGTATTTATCTGCCTTGAATCAATGTTCGGGTGCAAATCATGTCAATACACACACACACACACACACACACACACACACACACACACACACACACACTGCACTTCTTAGTTAATGTAATGAGTGTAGTGAAAGCATGCCATTCCCACTCTTTGCTCTCATATGGAGACTTGGAACTCTGTGTTTTTGCTGCATCTGAGTTGGGTCATTTGAGATGAACCAGAGCTTAGCAATTTAAAGCAACACCCAGTTGTAATGTCAGAGTATTCAGAGTATTTGTGATTTCTCCTCTCCATCCCCACATTCCCTGTAGGGTCTCACTGGCCTGCAAGCACCATGTCAACTCAGGCTCCTGAATCTGCAAACTAGAATGGGGAAGCATCTGATTCCAAGCTCACTTGGGTAGTGGGAAAAATGCATTTCCTCGAGGAAGTCTGACTGAAAACCTTCAGAATCCCCCTGAGTCCTGGCAGGAGGCTCTCCCAGCACCAAGGGACTGCTTTCAACTCCCAGCCATGTGGTCCTTTCCAGGGGGAACAGACCAAATACATATTTGTTTCTTCAAAACTAACTTTAATCTGCTAAGGTGGAGTCCCACACAGCAAAATTAAGTACAAAAGTGACATGTACCATCTTTCTTTGTTCCTCTGGCCCCACCCTCTGCACCCAGTTCCTGGAACACCAGGCCCTGCCGCTCCATCTATGCACTGCCCATAGCCATGGCATGCCTTCTCCATCACATCCCATTAGCTCAGCCCCATCTGATCTGGGTGATTGAATGTCACACATTCATTTCAGATCTGTCAGTTCAGGCCAGATTATAAGAAAGTCACAGGCATAGACAGTAAGGACATTAATGGCACAGCCCACTGGGGTACTTTCATGTGTATCTTCAACCCTTGGTGTCACTGAGCAACCTCTTTTTTTCCACTGAGGATCCACATGGCACTCAGATTGTTACTTGGTGAACTGCAATGGAACTCAAGAGGCAGGAGCGATTACGACAGTGACCAGTGTCTTCTAGGGATGGAGTCTGAAACCATCTCCATTTTAGGGATATGGGTGCCACGTAAGCCTACTTCTCATCAAGATTTTCTATTATGGATAAGACATTTCTTCCCATTCTTATTTTGTATACTTTGGGTTAAAAATTCCACACTAGGCTTCCATGAAGTAGGAAACTGGGTTCTACCTCAATGACTTACTGGCAATTGTGCTAAAAGCCTAACACACACTAGGTGCTTTACCAAGGTTAAGTCTCCCTCATATTATCTGCTTCTCATAACCCCTCTCTATGGGTTCATTTGTTATTCAAAAATATTCATTTGCTATTTTTCAATTACTGGGGTTCAAGTTTTCACAAGGTAATCTCATTCTAGGCATGTTTCTATTTGAGAGTTTCTAAATCTCTTAGGCTCTTGGCTGTTAATATTCAGTTACTTCTAGAACCTACTTTATCCATTGCAAATTCAAATTTAGTCCTCAGTGGGTGAGCTAAACATTTGGAACGGTGATGTAACTATCACCTGTGTGTGCAGAGTAATTTTGTTTTCATTTTTGGTATATTTCCATGCATAATGCATTTTGGAAATATTTTCTGCTGTGTTCGTTCCTCACATGTTGCTAAAATGATAGACTTACACAGAAACATTTGTTCTATGCTCCTCCCAGGGAGATTTAACTATTCTCTATATTTGGGATTTTTTCCACTAAGCAACTTCCCTTGTTTAATATTTAAGTCTAGTTTGCCTCTGGAATTATTCTGGGAACAGCACAGAGACTTGGGATATACAAAGATCACGGGGAAATTTCCTACACTTTACACATTTCAGGTAATGGCTTATGTCAGAGAAGATATATGATTTCAGAGACACAATATTACATATGAAACACTTTCAGTTCATTCTTAATTAGAACAAGCTTAAGTAGAAAACCTGTTTATGTCTGGGAAGCAGGCTCAGGGGCCTTGTAGAATGCAATGCCAGGTTAGCAAAATCTCATGTAAAGCCTAGAAGGATGTTGATAGGACACCCACCTGCCCTGGTTGATTTTTGCTTGTTAAGGTTATATTTTTGCCCTATTATCTCTCCTGATATATTTTTCCCTAAGGTATTATAGCTGGAACAAAGGCAAGTGCCAAGGACTCTTCTCCAGTAACACTTCATTTCATGATGTACCAGTCATCTCATTTACCTACCTGAGCCCAAACGCTCAGTGGATGGAAGGAAGATTTCCTCTGACTCTTCCTGCCCTGAGGTTAGCATCTCTTCACCTGGAGCTCAGTTTCCAATAGCTTGTAAGGAACAACCTGCTCCTTCCTTGTTTAGGCATCACGACTGAATATTAAGCTTGGAACTTCTAAGGGCATCTTCCTGATTCTAGAATCAATTATTCTGCTGTTCTAGTCTCCAACCCTCTGTATGGATACAGTCCATTAGCTGATGCAATTTGCACCAAGTTTGAGAGAACATCCAAGAACATTCATTTTAAATGATAGCTTTGTCAAGGAGTTGGATGGCCCAGAGCAGACGGAATTCACTCTTCCAGCAATGTTAAAATAATCCTTTAGTTGTAGTACATTTATCAAGTTGTGTTCTTCTGAAGGCTAAAACTCAACACATAATTTATTTCTGAGCTCATTTTTGGTCTTGTTGACTGGTCAAACCTGTAATAAAGGACTTCTTGTGGGTGTATACAACCACACACTCACAAAGTTCTCAAGCAGCCCAATTATTTCTTCCACAAGGTCACAAGTTGTCTTCTAGCTCTGGCTCTTGCATTTGCAGCTTAACTATCCATAACTATCCTCCTTCTCTTAGCGTACTCTGCTTGTATTGTTGGTCCCAGTCCAATTCTACCTCTTCTATCCGTTTTCTTCCAGTCTCCAGTACTCTTCCCATCAGTTCTGTGCATCCCAAGATTTATTGCACTTGTGTAATAGAAAGACTGATAGCCCTGCTCTGGTAATTTTTGGCTCCTTGCCTTGCATCCTTAAACTGACTGTAAATTCCTTGAAGGAAATGACCAAGCCTTATTCACCATGTTATCTCTAAGCTCTTATTTGATTTTATTTAGTGATCGCATACATCTCAACCATACAAATGAGGCAACTGAAATGAACTTCCATTAGCATAATGCTGTCAGAAGTCAAGCCTGTGTTTAAGAGCTCTGGAGCAGATTCTTCTACTGTAGCATGCTACCAACGTTTTTAAAAATCTTATTGCTGCAAATAAACAATCATCAAATTTAAAGGCTTATATTATTATTTATTTCATGTACAGTTTTGTGGGCCGCATTGCTGAGAACAAGATTGGAGATATCATCGTTGCCTCACCTAGCACTGTCTGGGACTGATCAGCCTCAAAGATCTACTTGAAAAACAGAACCTCACTCCTATGTCTGGTGTCTTGGAACTCCTGGGTTTTTCTGTGTGTTGTTCATCTTCCAGGGATTCTGCACATAAATTATAGTTATCAAAGCATGGTAATATCTCCTTGCATTGCAACTGGCTATCAACAGATGACACTAGGTCAGGCAAATGCTATTTTCATGCATAGCAGTGTCTCTTCTGTTGTGTTTCATTGGTCTAAGCAATCTTAGAACTCAAGTTAATTGAAGGCATTGGATATATACACTCTACCTTTAGTGGAGTTATGGTAAAAGGACATTACAAAAGAATATAAAGACTGGTGAAAACTGTTGCATTGAACATGGAGAATATTTGCTACAAATCATGTGGGAATATGTTTTTAAAATCTAAGAACAGCTTTGCTATTCATCACATAAAATTTCTTCACACACTATACTCTATGCATTACACAAAAGATCATGCCTTATCTCTTATTCACAAAGTACTGATTTTATAGCAAAAGAGGCAAGGAAAACAATGTATTAGACAGTTTTTGCTGCCTAACAAGATACACCAAAAGTTGGTGGCTTAAAAATAACAACTGTTTCTTTGTTGAAAAGCCTAGGTTGAATCAACTGAGCCATTCATGTGATATCTTATTCAACAGAAGAATTCTGTCACTTGTTTTCATTGCAGAAATACAATTCCAAGAGAGCAAGAGAAGTTGTGCAAAGAGGTTGAGGCCTAGGCTTTGAACCGGGAAAATATCGGTTGTGTTTCAAGTCACTGGGAAATAGATTTTATTTTTTTTAAATTTTATTTATTTATTTATTTATTTATTTAATGGCTGGCTCAGCCTGCCCTGGTGGTAGAGCTGGCACAGCATGTGGTGCCGGGGATCGAACCACAGTCCCTGCAGTTGCCTGAATTTTTCTAAGCAGGCGCTTAGACCACTGAACCATTTTGCCAGCCCTAGATTTTAAATTTTAATGGGGGAAGGTGAAATGTGAGGCTTCAAAGGATAATGATATAGGAAGAATTATTTTGGACTGCTAATGACACTCATGTGTTAAATGTGGTGGGCTCTGTGGCGCAAGGAAATATAATGTATGTACCGTGAAAGCCAGTGGGGGTGGGCAGATAGAAGTACGGTGGAAAAGGTAAAGAAAACTGGACTTAAGCATTCATCCTGAGGATCTTTGGATTTTCAAACATTCCTGGAAATGAAAGGAAATGAGTGGTTGATTGTTTATTAAAGTGGTCTCACTGTAAGGTTTATTAATTAAACATGGATGTTAGTCATTTTCTTGTTCATGAAATGTAAAATATGATGCCAACAATTTAAAGGAATAGAAATTTTGTTTTGTTTTTGTTTAGGAACTTGGTCCAGCACAGAAATGTCCTGGAAGAGGGGTATAGCAAAGGAGGCCTCACATCATGGCAGCAAGGAAGTGGAGAGTGAATTGAGTCTCTGGGGGTGTACGATGCCAAGCTGTTGCAGAGAGCTCCAGCACCTCAGAGCAGGCCCCTGCTCCCAACAGCAAGTTAGCTATGTTGCTCCCATGAGGAAATCACCTTCCAAAAGCCCATTTATGAGTGCATTAATGCCTTTGGGAGGCATTCTTGATCAAAATTATAACATCCCATCTCTGGCCCCCCAAAATATTCACTCATCTCTTTCTGCAAAATCCATTTAGTCCACTTCTAAGAGTTGCCAAATTCTTATCCAAGTCCTAAGTCTTCTCTGGTACACAAGGCCAATTCTTAGCTGTGAGCCTTTATAAAAAAATGTTAAACACATTTTGCACACAGTGGTATGGGGTGGATATATCCATTACAAAAAGAAAGAATAGGGGGATAGAATGTAATGGGGCCAAAGCAAGAAGGAAACTCTGCATCCTCGTAAGAGTAACACCATGCAGTTTATTCTAAGGTCTAATCCAAGCCAAACAGTAGTGAGATCCCATCGTGTAACAGCTATGGAGGCCTCTGAATGCCTCCTGATGGTTGGCCATTGTGAACTGAATTCCAGGAGACAGTTTCTCTAGGCGGCCCATCTTGAGCAGAGTGCTCTGGGGTTTTATTTTCGGTGTGAAATCTTTCACTTCTGTGTATCCTACCCTGCAAAGAGTGAGGTCTTTCTAATTACTCAAATGTACTCAAGGCGTTTCTTCTTTTGTTCAGGGGAAAATATTAGACTTATTTGTAATGATTAGCAACCAAGTTTTAGCAACCAAGTTCTCCTCTGATCTAACTTTAGTCTCCATATTACAGGAACCTTCTTTCTTATGAAACTCAAAGCTTCTAAAATCACTCAGCTGTAGCTTTTTCTTTGAATTCCCAGTGTAAATCTTGCTAGAAGTCCCAACAATACCCATGCTACAGTATGAATGGTAGGATGCCTTGAAATTTCTCCCATCAGATTAATAGTCCACTATCCTTAATCTCAGTTCCTGGCAAAGTATCAGGACATGAGTAAAATGTAGAAAAATTCTCTGAGCATAGCACATATGGACTATAATCCAGCTGCCAGTGCCATCCTTGTTTCCAACTGAAACCTCCTGTGTCTTATCTCTACCAGCTGCATTTTTCTCACCTGTGACCAGAATCTGCCAGCAGAGTTGGTTTACACCACGCTAAGGATTCTCTAGTCACCATCTCTATGTGTTTCTAAGCTGCTTCTATGAATTAGTCCAAAGATTTCTAAGTCACATGGGAAGAATGATCATAGCAAGAGCTCCACTCTCTGGTACCAATATATGTCTAAGTGCCTTTCCTGTAACAGAGGTCCAGCTCTGATACCTACAACTTAAAGAAGGAAAGGTTGTTTGTTTGTTTATTTATTTATTTTTGGATTAGAGTTCATGGTAGCTGGCTCCAGGGCTGACAGAGCACAGCAGCAAGGTATAGCCAAGGAAAGTTTCTCATGCATGGCAGCCAGGAAGCAGAGAGCAAAGGGAAGAGCCAGAGATGGAGCTGCATGGGCTTCTTCCAACAAGGCTCAGTGTGTAAATCCTGTCTGTTACTCTTCTCTCATTGCTGGGACAGATACCTGATGCCCAAAATGAAGAAAGGAAATGTTTATTTAGCTCATAGTCACTGGAGATTTCAGTCCATACTCGGCTTGCTCCAAGGCAGAGCGGCACATGGCAGAATGCAGCCTTTCATGGTGGTGGCAAAGAGCACAGAGCAAAATGGAAGAGTAGCAGTAATAATAGCTATAGAGAGGAAGTCTATTTCCCTTAAGTTGCATTCAGGCTATATGTCCCAGATTGGGTATAGCAATTACACCTATAATTCCAAGAATACTAAGACCTATAATCACAGTGGATCATGAATTAATTTCAAACTCTAGAAATTCCTGTTTCATGACTGCATGAGGCTTTGGGGGGACAACTAGACACAAACCATGACACATTAAGTTACCTGCATTTCTCCCTTGATTCAGTCACTTCCCCAAAGCTCCTTCCATGATTGCACAAAGAACCTGGGGGTATTCTTGATCCAAACTAGCTGTCAAGATCTGCATTCAAGATCTGGTGCTAGCGAATAGTACCTAGAAGCTCTACATCTGCTTGAATTGCAACAGCCAAGGAAACCATAATCACACAGGACTATAAAGATCTATTCTTTTTTATTACATTTAATAAGAAATAACAATGTGACAGTTTCAAAACACATTAGATGTACATTTCTAGTATTTGATACAATGTATATTGTTGTCCTCCTAGTAGTTATACAAAGCACAGGGTATAGACATGATAATTTTTCTAATCTAATCATGACTGGCCTGACCCAGTCATATTATAATCATTTGTTCTCATTGAACAAAGAGAAAGTAGTTGTATACATAATACAATGTTCCATAATTGCAGTGGGTTATTGGCAAAACTGGCAATGATGGAAGCTATTGATTTAAGCCTTTTACACCTCAGCATACTAATCTAGATTTATGTTTCATACCTTGTGGTTAAACTTTTCTGCTGGGTGGTTAAGGGCAAGTTAAAGCAAGACATGTATAA
>PVKN010008369.1:0-25243 GCA_004027915.1 Capromys pilorides
TAAAGTAGTTCACCCATCACTGAATATAAACTGTACCTGAGTAGCACTGGCAAAGACGGTAATTCCACAAAAGGCAAAGTAGTTCATGAATTTTAAAGCCCCTATGGCAGCTGGGCAAGGTGACTGAGGAGGATCACAAGTTTGAGCCCAGCATTGTTGTCAACTTAAGGAGTCTTGTTTCACCATTAAAGACATGAAGAAAAAGCAGCGGATGTAGCTCAGTGTAAAAGACCTAAAAAGAAAAGTCAAACACAGTGGCGTGTGCCTTAATCCTAGCACTCAGGGCAGAAGATCTGGAGGTCACCTTGGGCTACACTGAGGTTTGTCTCAAAAAGCAACAAACAAGGCTGGGCGTGATGGAGCCCACCTATAGTCCCAGCCCGCAGGAGGCTCTCTGATTTCCAGACCAGCCTGGACTGCAAAGCGAAGTTGAAAGCTGGCCTGAACTGCACTGGGAGACTCCATCTAAAGAGAAAACACAACAATGATGATGATACCTTCTTCACATCAGCTATCCGTTCCTTCTTGGATGCTGGCTTTTCTTTGGCCTCTGGAAGGACTGGCTGGGACTTGGAGCCTGCGGATTCACTCTCAGATTCAGACTGACTCTCCGAAGATTCAGACGTGCTATTCGACTCGCTGCCATGCCCACTTCCAGGATCAGTTCCCTGCTCGCTTTCTGATTGGCTGCCAGAGTCAGAACCGGAAGCTTCTTCAGAGCCTGAATGGCTTAATTTACAGAAGAGACAATTACAGAGATGTTTAAAACCATTTAAGAACCACCACACAAAAAGTTTTTCACCCTCATGGTAAAATATCAGCAGAGAGCAATGTTAAGACCATGGGCTGGGGGGATCACTCAGCAGCACAGCTTCTGCCTCACAAGTGCAAGGTCCTGAGTTGAATTCCCAGCACCAAAACAATGACAAGGGCCAGCCTGGTAACTCTGCAAGACTAAAGCGCCCACTTACATATGGCGCAAAGGCTGGGATTGGATCCTGGCATGCTGTGCTGGCCCCGCCCTGGGGGCACACTGAGATGGTGACTGAAGACTGGATGTGGTAGTGCACACCTATAATCCCAACGCTTACTAAGAGTCTGATCTACTTAGACCCTGTATCCCCTGTACTAAACGCATTTAAAAAAAAAAAAAAGCAATGGATCTGGCAATGGTGGCACACACCTGTAATCCCAGCACTTAGGAGGCTGAGAGAAGGATCAGTGTGAGTTAGAGATCAGCTTGGGCTACAACAGTGAGCTCAAGGCCAGCCTGAACTGCATAGTGAAACCCTGTCTCAAACACTAAAAAAAAACCTAAAGATGGATACTATTCCCTTCATTCAGACAATGTAAAGTAACTCCAACTCCACCAACACAAATGATCTATCTCAATCCGCTAAGTCTCAGCTATCAAATACCACTTCCCCCTTAGAACACACAAAAAAGCATGTGATCAAAGAGGAAGACAACCTGACTGCAAGCATCCTGTCAGTGACTCTCAATAGAGTGCTCACTAGACTCGTCTGGGAAGCCTTATTAGCACGCAAATTAACTCCAAGCCTTGCACCTGGTAAAAGGGCACTGCTAAGTCTAACCAGACCACCTAAAGCTTGCTACTACTACCTCCACCCGCCTCTCCCCTTCCTCACTCCAGCATCACTCAGGGAGGAGCAATCCAGGTAAGCAGAAGACAGCTGCAGCCACAGAAACTACATAGAAATACAATCTAAGAGTACCGACCTTAAGTGCAGGAACGACAACACAGGCACTCTCCAACAGCCAAAAGCAACTCGACATGCTGTTGGTAGACCTGAACTCTGTGGACTGTACCAGAGGATACAGGTCAGGTATAGTGAGTGGCACACACCTGTATTCTCAGCACTTAGGACACCAAGGCAGGAGATTGGTGCAAGTTTAAGAGCAGCCTGGGCTACAAAGTGAAGTCAAGGCCAGCCAGAACTGCACAGCAAGACCCTATCTCAAAAAAGACAAAAAAAAAAAAAAAAAACTACCTCAAGGGAAGAATACGGCATACTCATCCTTTCTCTGAACACTACTGGCATCAGGAGCATGTAGGGTACATAACAAGGACAAGACCCTAAAACTACAGTAACGCAAACTTACACAAAGGCCCTTGAGCCCAGCCATGCGGCAGAAAGCCTGAGCCTGGAAAGACCAAGCAAGTGCCATATACCATCAATGTGCCCTCCGAGCTCGCAATGAAGTCACTGCTGGACAAGAACGTCCACAGAACGTCCACAGAATGAACAGGCTCGCAGAACACCCGAAATAAACCTGACTCAATCCTGTGCAATCAGTGAGGGAAGCAATAATAAGGATGAAAAAGTAACTGGGTGTTGTGGTCAGGTTTACAAGGGGAAACAGTACAGGACACAATTTATAGAATTATTTTATAACAGTCACCCAAAGGATCATACAAAGAGTGCAGAAAATCTGTCCACACACTAAAGAAGAAAGAATCCAGCTGAGGGCCTGGGTCCCATGATGATGTCCTGCCTGAGTCCAGCTAGACCTACAGCCCATAGCAACCCCCCGACCAGCCCAACTGAAGGCCTACAGCCCATGACAATGTGTCATGCAGGCATGTTTCACAGATTTGCACTGGGAAGGCCCAAAGGTCAGTGGTGGAAGGTAGGAAGTCTATGCCAACAGGATGAAGAATCTGCTTGCAGGCTGAGCGATCCGCACTGAAGCCAGGAAGCAATGCTCAAAGTACAAACTATGAGTTCCCCTCTAAAGCTTCGCAGCCATCTCAGTGACTGAGGTCCCGAGCTCCTCCATCAATGAGAACAGCCAATCTCCTATTGGGAAAGTCAGTGCAGCAAGCTTCTCCAGGAGATTTGAGCAGTGCACCAGGAAGCGATGCTCAAGGTGAAAGCCAGAGCTCCCCAAGTGAACTGTAGCCAATCTTAGCAACAAGGTTCCAAGCTCCTTAACGTTAATAGCTGAGCTCATCAGGAAGCCAGCACGACGAGATCCTCCAGAACAAACAACTTCCAACAGCCTCTGGTCTTGTCCAGTTCTGCCTCTTATGCTGCTGGCAACAATCCTCAGGTGGGCCTCCCACACCCAGCACCACGCTGGTTTACTTCAGCTGGGTGTAACCAGCTGACCCAACAGTTGGCAATCCACACTTGGCCAGTAACAAAACTTGTCAACGTGAGGGTCGGAGAAGGAAGCAATTCCAATCCTATCTGGCTATAAAGCCCATATTCAATTGTACCACAGGAGATCATTATACAATGTCCAACAACCAGTACACCTGTTAAGAAACAAGATACCACTCAATGCCTCCTTGGCCCTCTAAAGTCCAGAGCGCCCTCTGAAAGCACTCACCAGAAAGGAGAGGAGGGCTCCGCTACCCCCAGCCTCACCCCGGTACTCTCTCTCAGGTGTGTACCACCCCACACCCTCTTGTCATCTACCTACAGGGTCATGAGCAACCAATGACTAATAGGAAAGCCACACTATAAATGTCAGTTTTTCAAAAAGGCAGACTTGGGCAGCCAGATAGTTCAGCACACTACAGGGCCTGCTTAGGCAGAGCACAGCAGTCAGGTTCGATCCACAACATGCCATGCCAGCCTCACCCCCAGGGCATGCTGAGACAATGACAGGGCGTGGTGGCTCACCAGTAATCCCAGTGCTTAGGAGGCTGAAAACAGGAGAATCACTACAGATCCAATCTACCTAGTGAGACTCTATAGACCCTGTCCTAAATACATTTTAAAAAAAAAAGGCAGACTTGACAATCTCACATGCAAGCTGATTCTTTACATAAAGGCTATCCAACTATTCACAAGTCAGTACCATAAAGCCCGTATCACTTATGGGATTTTATCAGTTTACATCTCCCATCTGCTCACAGAAAAATACAGAGGCAGCTCCAGAATCCCTTTAAAGACTCTTGAGGGGAGGCTGTGAGGGGAGGATGCTGGCAGCTGCGCTTACGCAGCAAAAACAGCAGAGTGCTGAAGGGCTTAGGCCTGCCTGCGCACACGCAGCCTCAGCGAGTCTTGCAAAGCTGCACACTCCAAGCCCCATCCCCTCTCCCTCTCAGTGTGCAGTGCTTGGGGCTGTGGGAGCCACGAGCTGAAGACCCAGCAAGCCCCAGTACTGCTCACCCCCAACCTCTGCACCCATTGTTTCTGGTAAGCATCTCTACTTCTGAGCCCTCCAGGAGAAGCTTCTCTGTGCCCGTCTGTCCTCAACTCAGCGCCTGAGACTCCCCATGCTGCCCTCTGTCACAGGGTTCCTTCCACAGGGAGCTGCTAACAAGCGGCCTCATCTTAAGAGTCCACTTCCACTGCCAGACTCCATCACTCTCCTCAGTTTTAACAAGAACACATGTGCTGGCTTGGGAAACAGGCTCTGCAGCCCCCACTCTGAACATCTACAGCTGCCTCCCAACTGTC
The DNA here is from genome assembly GCA_004027915.1 of Capromys pilorides. Lineage (NCBI taxonomy): Eukaryota > Metazoa > Chordata > Mammalia > Rodentia > Capromyidae > Capromys > Capromys pilorides. Next base: position 4,437 of record PVKN010008369.1, read on the forward strand.
CTGTTCCACAAAAATCATCTGGTCATCTGGTAACAGCCTCCCCAAAAAGCTGCAGCACCAAGTCCATCTTACCTGGTATATTAGAAAAAGGGAACTTGAGTTTGTTAGAACATGCAATCTGCTTAAGTTCCCAGCTATGATAATGCTTTACTCAAGAAAGAGTTTAGGGGCCGGCAAAATGGCTCAGTGGTCTAGAGCCCCTACTTGGGCAAGCTTGGGCAGCCACAGGAACTGCAGTTCGATCCCCAGCACCACATGCTGTGCCAGCCCCACCCCCAGAGCAGGCTGAGCCAGCCAGAACACAAATAAATGAGGTTTAAAAAAAATAAAATAAATTAAAAAAAAAAAAAAGTTTAAGGGTAGAATTGTGCTTGGCAATTATCAAGATTAAAATGGTCTCAGGAGCACAGTGGCCCCATATACCCCACAAAGAAACACTCCAACAACAGACAGGAAATCTTCCACTTCAACCTAAAGCCTCTGAACACCACTAAGGACAGTGACTGCAACAGTTAACTAGACACACTTGGAGTCTATGCTGAAAATCATGAATCACTGCAGACATGATGCACTGTGTGGGCAACACTCACGAGACACCACCGCACTCCCTGTGGACTACCAAAGAGGACCAGGCACCTGTATTTAACATTCTTCACTCATGGGGCTTGCAGGTTAGCTCAGCTGTTCAAGCGCCTGCTTGGGCAAGGGGTCAAGCGCAGGACACTGGTTCAATCCCCAGGGCCACATGCCTTACCAGGCCAGCCCTGAAGGCAGACTGAGCCAGCCAAAAATAAACTATTGTTGGCTAATGGTACACACTTAGGTTACTTTCAAACTGTTCACTTGGGGGCCTTCTGGTTAGCTCAGTGGTTTAAGCACCTGCACAGGCAAGCCCAGTCAGGAACAGTGGACAGCAGTTCGATCCCCACACCCACCCTTAATGCAGCCTGAGCCAGCAAAAAAAAAATAATGATAATCCTCAAATTGTGCACTTAGCCAATAAGCTTATCTTTGTCTACAAACTACCCTCAAAATATTTCTGTATTTCTAAACAGATTAATTCCAATTGTTTACTGTACCAATGAAGTTCGATACCTATGTGCATACTTTTCTTGCAGCTGTGTATGGTTCTGTAAAGGAATACCTACTAAAAACTTAACAAGGAGAGCTGTTAGGTGGAAAATAGTCACTCGAATTAGAACGTATTTACATGTGCAGTGCTGGAGATGGAGACCAGGGTACTCTCTCCCTGGGCCTTTCATGGAACATAAGGCTTCAGCTGCCAGGCAGGCCTCAAACTTTCAATCCTCCTGCCTCAGCTAAGACGACAGACATATACCATGACACCCAGCATTAGGTGCATTTGAATCTACAAACTAAAAACAGTGTTGTATTGTTGGAGAAACTTGAAGTACACTTTCAGAATGCATGCCTTACTTTGTGCAATTCGGAAAAAAAAAAAAAAAAAAATCCAAGAAAAGATACATACCAATGGGATCAGGGCACAGCACCTGCCTGACAAGAGGTCCCGAGTTCAATTCCCAGTACAAAAAAAGTTAACACACTAAATGTACTGGCATACTGACCCCTGGGAAGGCGGGTGTATGAGATGAACAATATTCCTAACATTCTAGGACTGGGGCTTAATGAATTCACAGCTATCCATTATGTTTTAAATATCCTAATGTCCAAGTTCATGCATGCACTATCCTAAATGAGTTGAACAAGAGTTGAACCCAAAGCAAACAAAATACACTGAAATCCCACACAAAATGTGTTAATGATGTGAATGAGTGTTAAAGACTTTTGAACATATTTTGGGAAGAGTTGAGAAGGATATAAAGAGAATTAAGATATGTTCCTCGCACATACCAATTCCTCATAATGATTGCAATCATTATATAGAGAAGACATAAGACTAATACAAATTTTTACAAAATATCTTTTTTTTTTTTTTTTTTTGCAGGACTGGGGTTCGAACTCAAAACCTTGCACTTGCTAGGCAGTCACTTGTACCACAAAGCTATCTCCCCAGCCCCACAAAATCGCTTTTGAACCCAGCAAATTTTATATACAACTTACACAAATTTGGCCTTACTACTCAACTGTCCTAAGAACAAGTTTTTATATCCCTACATGAGAAATTATTTCTAAAAAATAAAACTGTTAAAGCGCATGATTTGGCAAAGTGTCTCAGGCGGTAGGGACTGAGGTTCTATCCTCACCCCCACATGGGATCATGAGACCTGCCCTTAAGGCAGCCTTAGCCATAAATAAATAAACACAACACTGCACTGAGAGCAACTGAGACCAAGTGTGGTGGCACACACCTGTAATCCCAGTGCTTGGAAGGCTCAAAATAGGATAACTGAGTGTGATGTGTGTAGTGAGACCCTGGAGACCCTGTACTAAAAACATTTAAATAAATAAATAAAACCTTCATTAACAACAAATAAAGCTGTTTTAAAAAAATAAAAATAAACCACTAACAACTCCTCCACATTTAGGGTACTATTCCTTCAAAGGACCAGACTACCGGAAAGATCACGTAGACATTAGAAAAACCTAATTATAATACTAAATACCACTAGTACTAAACTGTGGTTTCCACGATGACTTCAGTTTGTGGTTGAAAAATTACTGGATAAGAAAATTTTAAAAACTACCTAATCCACAATGGCTTAAGAGTTTTAAAAGGCAATTAAAAATGAAACCCTCGGAGGCTGAGGTGATAGCTCCGGGGCACAAGTGCCTGCCTGGCAAGTGCAAGGTGGTGAGTTTGAACCCTGGTTCCACAAAAAAAAAAAAAAAAGAAAGAAACCCTCAGGAATGACTAACCATCGCATACTCAAAATTCTCAGAACAAGTTTATCTGAAATTACTCAAAAATCTAAGTTGCAAAGAAGTTTTATAATTTTGAGTAAATAACTACCATATGGGTTATACAACACACATACACACAAAAGTAACAAATGAAAACTGGGATTTTATTTTTTTTTTTAAATTTTTTTATTTATTTATTTATTTGTTTGCTTGTTGTGTTTGTTTCTTTTTATTTATTCATTTTGTGGCTGGCTCAGCCTGCCCTGGTGGTGGCGCTGGCGCAGCATGTGGTGCCGGGGATCGAACTGCAGTCCCCGCAGTTGCCTGAGCCCTCCTAAGCAGGCGCTTTAGACCACTGAACCATCTCGCCGGCCCGAAAACTGGGATTTTAGACTCAATTAAGAAATGTTTTTGAGAAAAAAAACTTATACCACAATTTGTATATAAAAGGATCTGGCACACCTTTGACATCCTTTATGAACCAAAAACATACAGTGAAAAACTCTTACAAGTGAATGTAAAAGAACCAGCATTAAAAATCTGTTCCGCTTGGAAATGTTTTAATCGGTATTTCTCATATAGCCACAAGAGGGCAGCACAGCCACATTCCAATTAAAAGAGGAAGTCTGTGGGTTCCCTGCCCAAGAGCGGCCATTTCACTGCTTGAGCACTGTTTATTTTCTTAACAATTTGCAAAATGGCTGCACTGCTTGGCAGAGTTTGGCGGCTAGAAGCAGCAAATCTACAATGGAAATTCTCCATAAAAAACCTCCATAAAATTCACTTTTAGACTAAGCTGCTATTGATGATGAAGAGCTAACGATCTGGAGGCACTTATGCGTCAAGCATGTACAGAAAGTCTCCTACTCTTTACAATAAACTTATAAAGACGAAGCCCAAGCATGTGCACAAGACATCACTCCAGTCTCCAAGGCAAATTCACACTGTAACTTCTACATGGTCTTGCTGCCCTTGTCACATGGACATTTTCCACTTGAGTAGATTATGAAACCAACCCAAACCAATGCGTAACTATTCTTCTTTGCCATTTCTGTATCTTATAAGAATGAAAATCTATTATTAAAAAGCAAATTTCTTAGTGGTAAAGAAATCTGGAGCTCTGTCTTTAAACTCTCCACCCCCAGCCTAGTTCAAGTGTTGTAGACAGTCAAGTTAGATAGAAATACAGGCAGTCAGACAGGGCTAGGCCCTCAAGGAGACAGCAGGGAAGACAAGGTACAACTGGAAGAGCAATGACGCTCCACTGCAGCCACACCTGAAGACCAAAGATACAACAAACACGGAGCTCCCTGAAGATAAGCATGCAGGATTGATCATCACCTTGAGGAAGCCAGGAAGTCACTAATCCTTCTACTACTAATCCTACTACTACCTGCTAACAGCTGAACTCGTGTTTTATATTCGTGACCCCTTCCTACATGACTTGCTTCCCATGTGGTTCTGGATTTAATCAATTTCACTGAGCAATGGTGACTGCTACTTCATGGGTCACCTCATACCCACCTAGGCAAGTTCCTGTTTTCTCCACCTTAGCACTGCATGGTTTTGCCCTATAAAATTACAAGAAAGAGACAGCTTCCTAGGTAATCGATTGAGTCCCCCTTCTGCCCCTTTCTGGGACAGAACCTTTCTTTCCCCCAGTAAACACTCTGCTTATATTAACCTCCACTTGTTCCTAAAATTCATTCTTCAGGTTTTTGTTGTTGTTTTTGCAGAACCGGGGTTCGAACTCACTACCTTGCACTTGCCAGGCAGGCACTTGTGCCACGGAGCTATCTCCCCAGACCCTCATTCTTCGGTTTTAGAGAACACAAACTTGTTCGAGGTACCTTTCAGGCTGTGAGTTTCATTCCCCTATATCACAAGCACTAACATCCTGAAAAATATAAGATTAAAAGACAACAGATTGGGAAAAAGAATTTGTATACATAACAAAAGGTATATGAACAATTATATATCAAAAATCTAATAGAAATCTTAGCAAAGAAAATGGGTATGCAATTACAGTAAAGAAATGCCCAATAAATTCAAGATGAATAAGCCTTGGGAGATGTATATTACAAGATTATACATTTGCTTTGCAAAAATTAAATCACATATTAAAGGATTTGGTAGGCTGAGGCAGGAGGATCGCCGAGCAGAGGCCAATTTGAACAGCATAGTAAAACCCTGTTTCAAAAAGACAAAAAACAAAGGGAGAAGTAAAAATGTAAACAGTAATAATACCATTACTGAAATTAAAAATCATTAATAGGGCTCTGGAGAGTGAAAGTTTTAACCAGTACTGTCAATATGCATATGAATCTACAACTCAATCTGTAAGTACATAACCTATGTAAATCAAAACTGGCTGACAAGCACAAGAATATTGAGAGTTCTGCTCATTAAAGCCAAAATAATAGCAACAATGATCTATACAGTGGATCCTCAGTTTACAAACTTGTTTTACAGTTTTTAAAAACATGGGTCACATCTGGGGCCCGGGAGGTAAGACAGCTTAGAGGAAGATGCACCTACCTGAGGAGAACAAGGACCAGAGTTTGATCCCCAGCCCCATACCCCATTAGGTCTCAGCCCTGGATTCTGGGGCACCCACCCTGTTGCCCCAGAACCGGGTGTGGTGGCATTTGTTTGTGATTCCAGCACTCAAGAGGTTGAGACAGGAAGATGTCTGAGTTTGAGACCTGCCTGGGAGCTACAAAAGTGAGCACAAGGCCTGCCAGAACTTCACTGAGACGCTCTCAAAAAAAAAAAAACCAAGCCGGACATGGTGGCGCATGCCTGTAGTCCTAGCACCTGGGAGGCTGAGGCAGGAGGATTAGTGCAAGTGAGACCAACCTGGGCTACAAAAGTGAGCTCAAGGCCAGCCTGAATTGCATAAGGAGACCCTGTCTCAAAAAGACAAAAGAAAAAGGTGGCTACATTTGTGCTTGTGTAGGTAAGATGGTCACAGTGGGATCTGTCACCCATTGCAGTTTACAATCAAAAGCATTTTGCCAAACACTTGTTTATAAACCAAGTTGTTTGAAAAAATAATTCATGACCCGAGGTTATCACTGTATTTCCATAGACAGCTATCTAAAAATGTTAAGTATCCATACTATGAAATTAAATGCAGTAGTTTATATGTGCTAGGCAAGTGAGCCCAAGGCAGGCACATAAGCCACTAGAAATTCGTAAATTTTTCAATGTCAACATTGTATATTCCAAGTTCATGACCATGACAGCAGTGAGAACAGTCAGGACAGTAGAACAGTCTTGTTACAACTTTTATTCTATCAACTTTGTTCAATTCTCCCCAATTTCAGAAAAGGAAGGTATATTTTAGCAGCTTGGAGTTGTTTCATTCCCAGGATGCGCCGTTCTTCTGGAAATAACTCTTTACGGTGGCCATCTCAAAAGACACGGACCCCCTTTCTCATTTACCAGAGAACATCAATTGAATTGAGCAAGTGCAATTGGCTCCAAGAAACTGAAGAGTCGTTCATGTTGAACTTCGAAATTGTTTATCTCACCTGCAACTCCCAAACCAAATTTTAGCTGGCATAGGAAGTCCCCTGTACTCTATCCCTACAAAGCTAAACAGCTGTAGATGCTAACCAATACGCCTTATCTTATTGTTGTTTGCTCCTTCCTACTCAAGTTATCACGAAAGCCAGTACTCTGGCACACTCAAAAGAGCACTTTCAAGGTTTCAGACATAGCTCAGTGGCATAAGCACCTAGCTGGCAAGCACAAGGTCCCGAGTTTAATTCCCAGTACCAAAAAGAAAGAAAAAAAGGGAACATCTGCCTATTTTCACACATGGAACGCTGTCCAATCTATTAATAAAACCCCATTAATCTTCTTTAAACTCTGTAAGTTGAAATTTACTTATATTTGCCTTGACACCAGAAAAAGGCAGATATTTTTTGAAACATGCACAAAATTATACTTAAAACTTAATGGAATAAGTGCTCGCTTCGGCAGTACACATACTAAAATTGGAATGATACAAAGACAAGGATGACACACAAATTTGTGAAGCGTTTCATATTTTTATGTTAAAAAAAAAAAACTTAATGGAATAAAAAACTAAATCAGGCAACTAGGAAAAGAAAAACATCTATCTCTAATAAGCATGTTTCTAAATGTCTCAGCTGCAGTCCGGTAGAAATCACCTCAGGTTTTATCATACTATTGCTACCCACAACAGGCAATTAACATCTGAAACACCGAGGGAGGGGCACCCAGGAGTACAGTCATAAGGGAAAAACAAATGCTATCAAGAAGCCTGGAAAAGGCATCAGCTAGTTAGACAACTGCTTTGCAATAAATATCCAATCAGGGCCAGAAAGTGAGCTTTCCACGTGGGGAGAAACCACTTCTACCACACTGTAAGAAGGGGTAGGGCTCTCAGCATTCCTTAACATGCATATAATTAGCCATCTCAAGCAAAGTACTTCCACTTAGAACGTTAAGAATAAATGAGACTAGTTTGCCCAAGAATTCTCAGTCCTAGGAGTCTCACATTTCCTTGTCAGCTAACTTATAGACTACAATTTTTGTTCTTTTGTAAGACATGGTGTTTACAGCAACTTGACAGTTCAAAGGACAACAAAAGCCTTCGGGGCCGGTGAGATGGTTCAGTGGTCTAAAGCGCCTGCTTAGGAAAGCTCAGGCAACTGCAGGGACTGCGGTTCGATCCTCGGCACCACATGCTGTGCCAGCCCCACCACCAGGGCAGGTTGAGCCAGCCATAATAAATAAAATGAACAAATAAACACATAAAATAAAAAATATAAAATAAAAAGCCTTCACTACCAACCCCAACACTAAATATGAGGTGGTGTACACCTGTAATCCCAGGCTGAGGTAGGAAGATTGCCACAAGCCTGAGGCCAGCCTGGCCCACCTAGTGACTTCAAAGCAGGCCTGAACAGCATAGTAAGACCCTGTCACAGTAAGACTTCCTCTCCTCCCCCCCAAAAAAACCACTAAACGTGAAACACATGCCCACAGTAAAAGGGGTCCCTGGATCAGGCCACCAAAAAAAAAGCAAAGTAAGAAGAAGCTAAAACTCACCAGGGGAGCACTCCGCTAAACGCAAATGCTTTAGACATAGCTTCTAAACCATGGTGTGACTAATGTTCTGGCCTGGAGCAGGAGCGCTCCTTCTCTGCTGGGTGTTCAGTACCAGTACCCCAGGCTCCCATCCCTAGAGACCAGTAGCACCCACGCCACTAGCAGTACCAACTGAACACATCTCCAGAAAACACAAAACATGCTAGGGAGAGAGATACAAAACTGCTACAAGCTGAAAAACACTGCCCGAGAGCATTATGGATGTAGTTCTAATTAATTCCCCTAAGAGACAAAGCAGTTCTTACTATCTTGTGTTTAAAATATGTGGAAACAAGCTCAGAGGGTCCTGCCTAACACCTAGTTTAAAAAAAAAAAAAGAATTTCAAATATCCAACTACTTTGGAATAATTCAAACCTACCTCATTACAAGAATCAACATACCTTTTTCTTTTCTGTTGTTTTTTGTTTTTGTTTGTTTTTTTTGTGGGACTGGGGTTTGAACTCAGGTCTTTACATTTTAGAATTTCAGCAAAAAGCATGGGAAGGGCCAGCCAGACAGCTCAGCAGACTAAAGCGCCTGCTTAGGCAGGCACAGTGGCTGGGGTTCAATCCCTGGCATACCATGCCAACCCCATCCCCTCCCAGGGCACACTGAGGCAGTGACTAAGACTGGACACCGGGGGTATGCGCCTGTAATCCCAGCACTTAGGATGCTGAAAACAACAGAATCATTACGAGTTCAATCTGTATAGTGAGACCCTGTCCTAAATACATACATATTTTTAAAAAAATATATAGAAAGCGTGAGAATATGATTAGCAAGTAGCCCTGGTAAGGATTCTTAGTAATAAGTCAGAAGAATTAAGTACCCATATAAAGCTAACTTGAGAGGGTATGTTTTGTTTGTTTTGTTTTGCGGAACTGGGGATTGAACTCAGGAGAGGTTATGTTTTCTAAATCAAGAGTGCACTGCAAAAATTTAACCCATTACTGCCCCTCTTTCCAAATCACCATTCAGCAGCCACATATTGCTCCTCACTCAAACTCAATCTGCATGTGAGTTCATCACGCCCCAGAAAGCCCATCTCCACAGAATCCAACCAGACACTCTGGCATTTCCCCCGTCTGCTGCAGATCTGCATAAGCTAAGGCCTTATTTTCCTGAACTCCCAAGTCTCAGACTGTCATGGGAACCCTGTATGGAGCTCATAAGCTGTGGTCATATCCCAAGTGCACTTATGCGACACAAGTCCAAGTGCTCGCAGGCCAAATCCCTGCACTCTCCAGTTTTCCCCATCTTCCTTCACTTTTTCTCACTCCTCAAACTACTACAGCAATCACTTCAGATGCTTTGATTTTAGTATAACCTTTTGAGGTAAAATTAGGCCTTCTGAGTGGCTTTCTGTTTCTGGCATCAGCCATACCCAGAATGCACTGTTTGAGAGTTTGCATCTTTAAAATGTAAATTATTTTAAAATAAGAGTGCTGCACAGAACTGAAGATTTCCACTATTCTCATCAGTTTCTTACATCGTTTCCTCTTTCCCACCAAACAGGACAGCAACTGTGCACAAGATACTTGTACACCCCACCCCCCAGTCACCCTGCCAGGGTGAGCTGCAGTCTACTATTCACTATTCTTGGCTACACAGTAGGGGCCACCACCCCACTGCTTTGGAGCTGCGAGCACTACTCCAATTAACCCATGTGGAGGACCTGGCACACATTCTAGGCTCTCAGTAGAACTAGGAACACTGCCTGCTTCTGAGTCTTCCCAAGCATCTAAAGTTTTCACCAAGCAATCCCTTGCAACCATTTCATCTACTGACTTGAAATTTAACTGAAATGCAAAATGAGGCATTCTCTAACCTTTGTAAGCACACAACTCATCTGAGGAACAAGAATGGTAAAGACCTGAAACAGCTAAGCATGACTGACATGCGCCCACAGCTGTCTGCAGCAAGATGCTGATCATCGGGGGAGCTTTGCAACCTTAAAGTATTAAAGGGCTCCTGTATACTGACCCCATCTTTTAAAATTAAATATGTTTAACCCTTAATGCAGTGCCTGACAGAGTAAGCACTTACCCAATCTAAGCCTGTTACTTTCCTATAAAATATCCACAACATAAATTTTCCTTCATGATCTAAAATCCACCATGAAAGACACTACTGGCCTAATAAGTAATTGATACAAGCGAGACATCCTGAAGTTACTGCATGCTAGGGTCTGAAGTGCTGGCTGCAGCTCAGGATTCAGCACCAGGACCAGGCATCCCGCTGGGCAACTGCTGCAGCCTTTCCCATGGTGTGCAGAAGGTGGTGGGAGCAGTCCAGAACGGAGGGACCAGAAAGGCAGGCGTTCCAGCATCAGAGACACGGGAGCTCTCTGAAGGGTCTCCACAGAGAAGTCCACCAGGGCAGTGAGATCACAAGACTATAAGGCAGCCAAAGACAACACGAGGGCAGGAGCAGTCCTCAATGAGAGTTCCCAGAGCGCACACTGTAAAGCCTACCCTGGAATCTCAGATGTGTAGGACATTTAATGCAATGTCCTCCTCTTTGGTCAAGCTTACACATATCCCACACACCTTTTATTATTAAACTATTAAAATTGGCCTTAAAAGACATAAAAAAACCAACAGGAAGACCAAAATTTACCAGGTATCCTTAAAGAAGAGTATGAATCAATGCTCCTCTGTAAAGAGTCAGAACACATATTCCAAACACATGGGAATATCTGCAAATTTAAAACATATGTCAAGATTCTAAAAAATCCTGAGGACAGTCCAGGATATTGGTATTTTTAAAGCTCTCCAAGGTCTAAACTATAAACAAAAATTGACTTCAACTAATCCACAGCCTACAAAAGTGTGGGGGTTAGAGGAAACCAAATACAAAGCTCGACTGTACAGCTGCAGCCAAGGGGTGCAGCCTGGCGGGAAACGGACTTGTATGGGACCAAGAGCAGTGTCAGGGCTCACTCACAGGCTGCTGGCCCACATGGACACCGTGCTTCTGCAAAGGCTAATTCTCCTAATAAGAAATTCTAGGACAGGATTGACTATATAAAAATACTGAAATGTTTTAACTGAAGAAGACCTGTCCCCTAAAATCCTGATAACCCTTTCCCCAAACAGGCCTGGGACAACATGAATCTGAAACAGACACAGCTCTCAGGCACAATCTTGAACAGGCACTTAGGAAAAGCAGGAGATGGGCTGGTGGGTTTGCCTACGATCCCAGACCTTCAGAGGCTAAGGCAAAAAGACCAGCACAAGCTCTAGGCCAGTCTGGGCTACACAAGGAGACCATGTCTCAAAGAACAGAGAAACAGTGAGACACACACAAAGTAGCAAAAATAAAATACTATTGTTGTATCTTTACTGAATACTTTCAATATAACTAGCTCTTTGCTAAATACTCCGTAAGCACTGTATTCTCAAACAATTATAAACATCTTAAAAATGAGAAAATGTCAACTTCAACGAGTATTTCTCTTTTCTATGTATTTAGTACAGGGTCTACAGGGTCTCACTACACACATCGGACCTGTAGTGATCCTTCCTGTTCTTCAGCCTCCCAAGCGCTGGGATTACAGGTGTGCATCACCAGGCCCAGTCTCATTTGCCACGCCAGTGCAACCCAGGGGGCGGGGCCAGCAAGGCAGACTGGGATCCAACCCCTGACCCCATCCACTAAACTATCTGGCTGGCTCCAACAATGAGTATTTCATAGGTCATAAGCAGAAAGAAAAACATCTGTGTACTGAAGTAAAAGGTGCACGGGGCCCTATTAGGTATAGGGCTTTTCCAAAGCATTAAAATCATCAAGGCCAGCCAAACAGCTCAGCAGAATAAAGCACCTGCAAGCAGGTACAGGGGACTGCAGTGCCGGCCACGCCCCGCTCCCAGGATGTGCTGAGATAGTGAGACTGGTTGTGACTGAGCAGGCCTGTAATCCCAGCACTTAGGAGGCTGAAAACAGGAGGATCACTGAGTACGATCTATGTAGAAGACCCTGTAGACCCATCTGTACCAAATGCAAAAAAAAAAAAAAAAAACCACTGTCTTTGCTTTTCAAGGAAGCCAACTTGAGTTTGAAGCTTGTTAGGAAAAAGCTAGAAGACCTTAGTAATAGTTCACAGCCAGAAAAGATTTACTATGTGTCCTGAAGAATTTCCATACTCAAAACAAGCTCACTGTACCATATTTTGTGGGGAAAATGATGTGTAGAAATCCCAGATGCCTATCGGAGTTTCTCTCTATGAAGGAATGGAACACAATAATTATAAAAACTGTGAATCTCAAGTAAAAATGAAACTTTCATATGCCTCAAGCATTAACACCAACTTTTACAATAAAACTACTTAATGAATACTGCTTGCTCCCTTCCTCTGTTGACTTAATCTTTACAAAAGATGCTAATCACAGGACTGCAACAAAACAATTGGAAACTGCGAATTTTAAAGAAGAATATAGGGCCAGCGAGATGGTTCAGCGGTCCAAAGCGCTTCCTTAGGCCAGTTTAGGCAATTGCCATTAGATCCCCAGCACCACATGCTGCGCCAGCCCCACCCCCAGGGCAGGCTGAGCCCAGCAGTTAATCAACACTCTTTTGGTAACTTCATGACATTCTCTGATGCATTTTTTTAAAAAATCAACAGACCATTAACAAGTTCTTTTTTAATATTAATTGGATCTACGTGGACTACAAAGAGTACAGAGAGAAAATGCTTCAGGTAATATACACCGAACAATGCAATAAACTTATGCGATAATACAACTTGTAAAGGGTAGAACAATCTATAACCTCTAAATGTAACAGCAAAGCTGACTATTAAAATTCTATCCCACAGTCGGGAATTTAAGGGCATTCACCAACTACTAAACATTTAAGTATGTGTAATTCAGTTGCAAAACACAACAGAAAGGGTTAGAAATTCTGGCAGGTAAGTTTAAAATGTTAAGAAACCTCAGTTAATGCTCTACCTTCAAAATTAAGTCTCAATGGATGTTACATAGACCATACATTTAAGCAGTTTTTTTAGATCACTAATTTCTGGTGAACACCTCGCCTATAATTTACTGAAACTTTAACACTTTCTGCTACTTTGTAGAAATTTTCCAAGCAATTTCTGTCAGTGAACTTAAGACTGTGAGAATCAACAATAGCCTTTTTTTTTTTCCTGGTCTTTTTGAGAAAGGGTCTCGGTGTGCAATTCAGGCAGATCTTGAGCTCACTTTGTAGTTCAGGCTATCCACAAACCCGACTACGACCCTCCTTCCTCAGCCTCCTAAATGCTGGGATTACAGGCGCGCACCACCACACCCAGCCAATACTCATTATTATAGGGAGAACTTTCATTTTTCACACACTTGTTCAGAAACGTGATGAGACATTGAGCCGGGGAGATAACTCAGGGGCACAAATGCCTGTCTGGCAAAGGCAAGGTCCTGAGTTCAATCCCCAGTTCTGAAGAAAAAAAAAAAAAAGATGCGCCAGAAAGCATCTCTGCCTACACTGGAGTCGTCATATCTTTTAAAGGTATTTTACTCAACTTTTAGTAACTCTGAACTAGAGAGTATTGCACCACAGCCTTCGTTACTGCCAAAATGCACCCTAACCTAGCAGGAGAAAACTTGCCAGTGGTTAGCAGAGGGCTTCTTCGTGCTTTAATTACGAAGGCATCGTCGGTGAACTACGCCTTCTTCAAACCCAGAACTCTGGCCAGGGCTTCCTGCAGCTTGCAGCCCGGGCAGCCGCGCCGAGCTTCCCACTCAGCCAGGGCCCCTCCCGCGCGGCTCCAGCGAGGGCCTGGCCCGCCCAGCCGTCTGCGGACGTGGCTTCGCACAGGTACGGACCTAGCGCTTCCTTTTTAATTAGGTACTCCACAACTGAAGAGGGCTCCTTTCTAACGCACCGTGAACCCCTTTCCGACACCACTGCGAGACTCTTAACACGGAAGGCACTAAACACATACTGACCTGAGTTCCTCCATCAAGGGCCCAGGGAGAAAATGTAAGGAGCCGCGTAAGAGCGCCCGGGAGGGAGCAGGTTCAAAGCTCGCCCGGCTCTAGGAGCCATGGGTCAGCACCGCCCCGCGCGCTGGAACCACCCTGGTCAACAGTAACAAAATCACACACCACAAGGAAGTGAACAGTACAAAAGAAAAGCCACTGGGTCAGGAGAGGGGAAAGCGACAACTGGTCCTAAGCTAGCGGTCTTCTACTCGAAAACTTCCGACTCGTGCCTTTTGTTTCTAAAAGTAGAAACAGCTACTGAGAGAGTAAAACTGTTCCCAGGAACGCGCAAAGGAAACGGGTGCGCAAGCTGGGAGCAGCCCAAGGCTGCCAGCCAGGGCACCCAGAGAAACAGCGCCGCCCGAGAGCGCAGGATCCTCCTTCCCAGCCCGACGCAGCCGACGCGCGCACGGGGCCCCACGTCACTGCGCTCGGCCCGCCCCGCGGCGTGCCGGTGACGTCACGAGGCGGGCCCAGTCTGAAGGCGCCGCTGTTGACCCGGCTGTTACCAGCCCCGCGCGAAGCCAATCAGCTGCCTGCGCCGGCGCCGGCCGGCCTTTGAACTCCGCACGGCAACTTCCTGCTGTTTGGCGAGTACACAGTGCAATGCAGTATGTCTGTCAGCGCTGCGGCACAAAGGAACAGCCATTTTGTGACTGAGCTGGACCTGCACCAAGATGCCAAGGGCTTACAGAGTTGTTGCCTGTGCTAATTACCAAGTTGCCCTTTATTTCTGTCCCACAGCACGGAAAAAGGGCGAAGGAGAGTAAAAATGCTTTGGATTTCAGGTTTCGATTCGTCTATTTTAGTCTCCTCAAAATTCCCGATTTTTAAAGTATTATCAGCGTCATAAAATGGCTGCCACTTAGGCTGCCCGTCCCAATCCACACGCCCTGCACTAAGCCCCTTCTCCTCCTCAGCCTCAGAGCAGATCGGAAGGAGAGGCGCTCTGCCCGCACCGCAGGGTACCAAATCTAGCTCGAAGGCAATTTCGAGAAAAACTTAAATCAACTTTAAATGGTAAGCTTAGCGTCCGACAACACAGAAATCTTAGGACGAAGTTCCAAGCACATTCGCTTCTCCCCAGGTGTCATTCTTTGATATTCCTGAAGTTATGCTCAACGGTAAATTTGGATAAAATGTCCATCACTAAAAGCGTTTTAAATATTTTAAAATATCCAATTTTTCAAACCCGTTTTGAAAGTACTTGAATATGAAAAAGGGATATACAAAAGAACATTAGACCTAAGCATTGTCAAAAGAATACACTTACATAACCACTTTTGAAGTACTACACTATCTCCACACACAAACATATTTGACTGAAAACATTCATTCTATTAAGCTAAAATATTTCTCAGACCAAACTTTACTTGACCTACAAACTCCTTTCCATAGGCTCTGGCTGCAAGGTGATTTCTGTGGCATTTCCTAAACACTACTCTATGTGCCATCAAAACTTTGGTGCTTACAGAAAAATTATCATTCAGACACCAAGCACCAGATACAGTGTCAGTCAGCCCTCCCAATTTCAGCTCTCTGAAGTAACGACTGCACTGAAACAACCTATGTAACACCCTTTGGGATTTACAATCTTAAAAGGAAGTGATGTCACAATTATGTACGTGTATTAATAATGTATGCAACTCAAGAGTAAAGAGTAATTTAAAAGTAACTCCATCTTCAAGGAGTCTCAAGTATTTCTGGACATTCATCAGATACATGACTCAAAAGTATACTTGGGGAAAAAAAGCCATTAAAAACACATTTCTTGTTCTGCTGTGCTCACTTCCAAAGAGTTTTCACCAACAGTAAAAACACTAGGAAAGTAATAGCACTGCTCTAATAAGTTAGAACATGATCTGAAAAAAGAAGTTAACCACAAATCTTGCATAGAAAGCCAAATCCCATGTGAGACTATGCAAATCATAAACTCAAGGAAGTAATAATTTTAAAGTAAAACCTTTAATAATTTGTCAAATATAGCTGGGGGTTTTATTTCTTGAAACTGTTACTACTTCCCAGAAAAATCAGTTTAGCATTAGCAGGAAGTTTTTTGTCCTATATATAACCCAGTAATTACTTGGGCAACTCATTTACAAAACATCCAAACTGTTTTTGCAACAGACCTTAGAACTGTATTTTTAAATTCAAGGCTCAAAATCTATTTGGTCAAAATTGAACATTTGAACAAACTATATTCAAAGCTTCCAAATTCATTAGCCTAACAATTCTTTTCATAAAAAATGCAAAAAAAAAAAAAAACCTAAAGAAAAATCACATAACCAATAACCAATCACATGCTTATTAAGATTTATAATAAGAACACATCAAGAAATGCATTTATGTACTTTTAAAATTAGGATACAGAAATCATACAACAAAAATATCTTAGAGGTTTTACTTAAGTTACTAATAAACTAATCCAAGGAATGGCAAACAAATCTTGACTTGAAAAACTACATTTGTAAGCTTCAGAGGATAAACCATTCCCAGGGACTCTGTCGAAATAAATCAATAAACTTAAAGCAACAACAACTAAAAAATGTGAAGACAAACTACTACATCTGTCATTCACAAAGCACTGTCATAATATTAAGCATACAGATGCAAGTCTCAAAATGTTTAAATGTAAAACATACAATTATAAACATAATCACAGTAAAAAAAACAACGCAGAAGCATATTAACAGCATTCCAGGATTTCTGTGATTACAGGTTTGATTTCATAAATTCAGGCACTGTAACCAAGTAAAGATTTTGACAAATCATCAAAATTTCCTTAAATGTCAAGAATACCAAAAGAAATACTCAATAAAAATACAAACTGAGAGGCATCAGTCAAAGGGTGTTTTTTGCAATTTCATTTTTAAATGTACATTTTTTCATTCATATAGCTGTCTCAAATGTCTATTTACTATAATTTACTACTACAAGGCTCCTGTATGGCCCTCAGTTACAAGTTTGGATGTCTGAGATTCTTCAAAGAAAAAATTTGCCTTGTATGTAAAATGGTGCAATGCAGCAATGGCTAAACCGACAAGGTCATTTTTCTGCAGCACAAAAACCTAAAACCTGAAATTTACTGACAGAAAAACTGTAGTTAAGAGGAAAGGCCCCTTTGAAAAAAGGTACCTTAGCTTTTGACTGCTGTAAGAGGCCTTAAGTCACAGCTCAACTTTCATAAATTGCTACCAAAAAATTAGGGTGTGGCATATTAACAATCTCAAGGTCACGCTTTAAAAAAAGGAGCCCAAATTCGAAAAATACTTATAATAACACAGACAGCAATCTATGTCAAGGTAAACAATTGTGAGCTGAGGTTCCCCCCCAAAAAAGACAAAAAGGAAGAAAGTTGATAGCTCATACCTCGATACATTGCTGTGTAGCGAACTGTCCTCCTCTTGGCTTTTGTCCTTATTTCTCATCATCTTTTAATTCTTAAATATTAAGAGGGGAAGGGGAATCTGTGTTTGCTTTGAAGTCCTGTGCCCAGGTATTTACTGTCAAAAGTTGAAAGAAAGGTAAGGTCCCGGTTTCTAAGGATGATTTTCAGTAACAAGAACAAAGTCCTGTGGATGTTAAGGACATTAATATACTACAGCAACGGAAAGCCACGAAAACAAAATATTACTATTTAAAAAAAAAAAAAAAGGATAAGCCCAACAGTAGAAGCATCACTATCAATAAGCAAAGTTTCTCAAAGTAACACAGTGGACACAAATAACAATATCTGTATCTTACTGCGTCATCCAGGAATTTCTCATATTTAAAAAAAATAAAGCAAACTTTAACACATAAATCTTTGAAATTATCACTACTGATCGTCAACTTACCTGATCCATGTAGTATGTCCAAGACAAGAGTCCTAGCTACTGGTAGAATATCAGATCCAAAATAATTAAAAATAAAGCGAAATCTTCCGGTAAAAACCGAAAAATAAATAAAATAATCCTCAAATACGTTAACTGGTCAAAAAAGAAAGCAATAATTAAAACTATAAAGGGTCCGGAAGAAAAAAAAACCTCATTAAGAGAGCGCACAAAAATGGAGGTGCGCCATGGCTTCTAAGCTGGAAAAAACAACGACCTGGGCTCTCAGTACGGCTGCTTCTTTCCAACAAGGCAGGAAAAGAGAGCTCCCAAAAGCTGCTTTTCTCCCTTAAAAAGGTTCAAATTGACCCCAGTAAGTCACTAGGAGAGGCAGGGGGCTGCGGGGGCCCCCTGAGGCTGCCCGAAAGTTAGGGAAAGTTGCGTAAAGTGAGGCGAAGGCAGGGAGCTGAGCGCGCTCTCTCTAAGGCACAGCCGCCATCTAGAGCCTCCTTCCCAGCTCTGAGAGCTCTGCCTTTGATTGACACTCTCTACATTTACCCCACAACTCAGGTGATGTACCATAGACCCACCCCTTCATCTCCACCAAAAAAAAAAAAAAAAGAAAGAAAAAAGATCCTCCATCCCAGGGAGCCTAAAGACCCCCACCCCCACCCCTCCCTGCCCCTCCAGACCACCCCATCAGAGGGAGGGGGAAGGGCTTCTTAACCCCCTCTGGCTCAAGCACCCTTTTTAAGCCAGAGAGAAATGTAATTTGTTCCTTTTGTCTAAAGATCTGCTAAATATTTCAGTCCTTGAGCTAAAATAACTTCCTCCCTGGACAGGAAGTGGTGTTTTATCAAGCCATTTTGAAATAGGGATAATTCTTAGAAAATCTAAAGCCCATATTAAGTACTAATCCTTTAAAAATTTAGCCCCCCCAGGGCAAAACAGCTTCTAAATAAAAGTACACCCTATTTTTGTAAGTTAAATACATAGTCTGCTTTCTTTATGTTGCCTAAAAAATCATTTAAAACCAAAATTTAAGGAGAAATCTTCCATCCCAACTGGAAGGGGTGAATCTTACAACTCAAGAGCGCCTCCCTAGTGTTCAGTTGCATGGGGCAAAAGCTAATACAATCCATTTTTTAGGAAATTCAGCATTATCTTTTTTCACTTTTATGAAATATTTAACCCAGTATATAATCTTGAAAATTTAAACCACCAATAATCCCACAATTACACTAATTTAGGCAAAACAAAGGTCTTCAAACTTAAGCACACAGTCCAACCATAGTGATCTTTAAGACAGAAACTCAAGAAACTCCACCTCCAAAACCAACAGAATACATATCCCAATCCACCCCTCATGTTTCAACTCAAACTCTGTATACCCATTTCAACACTGACATAGCAACAGGTCATATCTGAGAGCAAATTATCCAAGTAATGTCACAAAGAAAACTTCCAAAAATCAAAACCTCAAGATATACAGAAACAAAATCACTAATGCCAGAAAAAATTACTCCCAAGTCCTCATCAAGCACACATACAGGAATAAGCATTTGGTTCACATGCACTAAAATATCCAATCAACTTCTCTAATTCAGCATTATCATCCACCAGAAGTGTCATTCCCACGCTAAGACAATCCATTGTAGACGTGCAACCAACAAAAGCAAAGGTGTTGCCTCTAGTATATATAAAACCATAATTAAAACTTTCAATTCCATCACTTCTATATCCAATCAAAATCCCTTTTGAATTTGTATGAAGATCAACCAACCATAAAATATCAGTGAAAAAACATCATGAATGTACCGACCAGATATGTACAAAATGGTACTGTATTTACATTTATCACAATCTGCATGGTGATTATTTCTTGCAAAGAACAAACTAAGTTAAACTATTCTTTGTTCTCTACAACATTGGGAAATATAATCAGTGATCTATCTGGTCTGCTAAAGCCTACTGAACTGGTAGTTGATCAGCAAAAAAGTGAAAGTCTAGCAACTAAAACTCAAATACAGGTAGTAATCTAGGGCATAGTATAATTCAATTATTCTAAATTTCCAGTAAGGAAAACCTAAGATATAAATCCTATTTCAAATATAAATACAATGTATTCTAGCCATCATTTTCACCAAAGACTTAATCTAGGTTGTACATACTCTAAGGACGCTTCCCTATCCAACATTCCTTTTCCTAACATTAAGAAGAGACATAAGTTGAAATACTCAAATGAACATTCCCTTACGAGATATTTTATTCATAACATTAAAATGCACAGGGTAAAGGAAACCATTTCAATCAACTCAAAATAATTCAGACAAATACAGTATCATCCTGAGTTTTAGAGCAACAAAACATATCACTTTAAAAGTTCATTAAATCTCATGGTAGATTGAAAGCTCATTATTACCCACTCGTAACATTATTTCGTAAGGTGTTTCAAGAAAGCACAAAGACACCTAAGAAATTTCACTCAAAACTTAAAACCTGAACAAAATCACATTTTAACCTAATAACCATCCCAAAGCACAAATAAAATTCCCATATTTTTGTGAAAAACCACAAAGCTTTATCAACCAGGTGAAACATTTTCCAATATTATCATTTCCATGTTACCATTTTCTTGAGTATATTCATGGGCAACTGTAAGAATTAGTGTTATTAAGGTGATAATTGAACACGTAATGAAACTTCCACTTGAAAAAAACAAGGCCCAAACTGAGAAATTTTTTAAACGTTAGAAATTTTATTACAGTTAACACTTTATGAAGTCATATTCAAGCAAATCAAAATTTGGCATACACACTATGATCTGTGTTTTCTTCCTCCAAATGTCAAAAATGAACTAGTTTAAATGATGCAAAAGTCTTTAGAAAGTCAAATCCACTGTCCATTTCTTGGATAACATAGGTTTCTTTCATTTCACTGAATCCATGTTAAAAGAACCCTGTCTTGGTGGTATTTTATCACAGCTCTCTTGTATTAATCTATTTTCTTCAATTCCCCATAGTGGACGCCATCTTGATTTCTCAGTGGTAGGGTCCTTTTGAGACT